>PVKS010027151.1:0-27821 GCA_004027875.1 Aplodontia rufa | reverse complement strand
TTAGATCTGGAATGGCAAAACTGCCTGTTTCATCTTTCTTGCTTAGTAGTGCTTTGGCAATTCTTGGTTTCTTGTTGTTCCAAATGAATTTGAGAATTGCTTTTTCTATGTCTTTAAAGAATGGCATAGGTATCTTTATAGGGATAGCATTAAATCTATATAAAGCTTTTGGCAGAATGGCCATTTTTATTATATTAATTCTGCCTATCCAAGAGCATGGGACGTCTTTCCATCTTCTTAGGTCATCCTGGATTTCGTTCTTCAGTGTTCGAAAGTTTTCATTGAAGAGATCTTTGATTTCCCTTGTTAGGTTGATTCCCAAGTATTTTATTTTTTTTGAAGCTATCTTGAAAGGAACTGAATTCCTGACTTCTTCAGTCCTGTTATTATTGGTATAAAGTAAAGCTATTGATTTATGTGTGTTGATCTTGTATCCTGCCACTTTGCTAAATCTAATTCTTAATTTTAGACGTTAGTACAAAAGATCCTGTTTTATTTTAAATGGAATGAATATGTTATTTTACCACATTCTAAACTTTCATTTATGCCATCTTCCCTCCTAGAATAAGAAATGTCTTTTAATTCCCTTCCATCTCTGTTGAAAATCCCACGTTCTTAGTTGAGTCTTATGAGCCAGAAATACATTTCGAAATCATATAGTATACCTTGTTTATCCTACACTTGTTATATAGTGAAAGCACATGATAGCAAGAAGGACAAAACTAGTTTATAATGGAGTCAGGATTAAAATTCCAAAGTTAGCTCTTTCAGTTCCCAGTTCAGTAGTCTTTTGTGCAACTAAAGATTTTAGCGGTCCATTATGATCTTCATTTTTTCTTTTCTCCCCATCCACTTCTACACTCAAAACACTTTGATTATGCTTCTTAACATTTTATCATTCTGTAGTGTTTTTTTGTTGTTGTTATGACTATATTTTATTTTAGAACCTTAAGGCATAAGGACTAGGTTTACAGAAATTAATATGAAATAAAATCAGTATTGGGGGCTGGTGCGGTGGCTCAGTGGTTTTGGCTCTTGCTTGGCAAGCACGAGGACCCAGGTTCAAACCCCAGCACCACGTACACAACTGAGTGTTGGAGCAGGGAAGGCCATGTGAAAAATTACATAAAGTTGTTTCTCTCTTAAAAAAAAAAAAAATCAGTTATTTAATGTGTCCTTAGCTTATGGTTTTATTTTTTTTAAATACAGCTGGAGAGACTTTAAATGTCATTCCTGGGCCTCAGGAAAGGAAAATTCATGCCAGTTTAATGTCTCCGGGGAGACGTAAAAGGTAAATACTTTTTATATGGGATATGTTGAAACAAAGAATTATGGGATGATATTTCTGTTGTGAAGAAAGTAACAACAATGTATTAAGTTTTTGGGACTGTGCACTACTGTATCCATTCTTAAAACATGTTACATTTTTGCACATTCTGACTTTATCGAATTTGAGTTGTATCCTTTAATCAATTGCATATTATTGCTTCTTTGGAGATATTTTTCCGTGGGGGTATATCAAATAATGGTATGTCCTATAGTTGGTATTATCTTAGATTTTTTGAAGCAAGTGGTTTTTAAATGAATATAAACAATGCCAGCATGTTTATTCACCAACACAGAGCTTTAAATCAGTTGATAGAGTCTTTTTAAATACAGATTTCATAAAAAGTTCTTTCTCTACCTCTTACTTTGTATGTTTTTGAAGAATATTTCAGAAAAGAGAAAGAGGGCTGGAGTGGTGGGTGGCTCAGCAGTTACAGCACTTGCCTGGTTTGCATGAGGACACGAGTTCGAACCTCAGCATCACTTACACAGCGAAGTGTCAGAGCAACGAAAACCACATGAAAAACCAAATAAAACTGATTCTCTCTCTCTTATACTGTCCCTCTCTCTCTTCAAAAAAGAGAGAGAAAGAGAAATAAGAGTTGTTTTTTTCCCTCAGATTTCTCACCTGCCAATCAATAACGTATTTTTACTATTAGCTATCTCTAATTCAAGGTTGACTTTATCACAAGCTTCTTTTGTTGCAAACATTCTCACTTAACCATGTAAGATAGTAAAATAATAACAATATCTAACATACAGAAAACTTGACTTTTTTCATTAAAGTCTATACATATAATTTGTTTCATTCCATTTTTCTGAAAATCCATTAATGCAAATTGGTCTTACTCCAATGTAAAGTGGGTGAGAGGCTCAGAGCTTACATGTTTAAGATTATATGGCTAGTAAGTGGTGAAGCAAGGCCTCGAAATCATTTGTTTTGAGTTCATGTGTGATAATGCCCTTTGTACTCTGCTGCTATTTGTTCCTGTACAAAGAGAGAAAATATCTGTTCTACTATGATCTTAAAATTTATATCTGTATGTATACTTATCGTCACCTCTGTTAGTAGTTAAAAAACACATTTTCAAAATGTGTTTCAGTGAATCTCAAAGGAAAAGTGTCACTTTGTCAGGGCCTCATTCAACAATACGGAATTTCCAGGATCCAAATGCATTTGCGGTAGAAAAAGTAAGTGATCTTCCCAAACTTTGCACCTTGAAATATTCCTGATTTTTAAAATTGTATATATACAAATGTGTATATATGCACATATGCAAATATATACATGAATATACCTATGAATGCACATATATAGAGTGTGAGTATAAATACCATATTTCTGTAAAAGTTGCAATGGAATTGTCTTGGGATAGAGAAGTTCAGAATAGATAGCATGCACAAATGCTACAAGTAAGAAACTAAATTCTTTTTTGTTGGACCTTATATATAATAGTGCATCTGCTGAGGTCAGATTATTCCTTGTATGATAAAAAGTGTAGAATTGTATTCTGTAAGTAATGAAGAAAGACAGTGAAAGATCTGTAAAAACACCTATACATTATAGCATATTATGTTTCGGTGTTAATGTGAGGGAACCACCACAACTTCAGTGTTTCCAGTTAGGTGTATTGACACCGCCGTCAGTTGGGTTTTGTTTTCATTTATTTTGTTTGAGAGTGAGTCTTGCCATGTTGTCCAGACTAATTTCAAACTCCTGGACTCAATTGATTCTCCTCCTACAGTCCCTTGATAGTAGCTAGAACTACAGACAACATACCAAGTTCCATTGATTAGTTTTTTAAAATAAAGACAATATTTTTTACTGTGCCTCATTGATGCTGACTTTTTTCCCCCAGCAAATGGTTATTGAAAATGCACGAGAAAAAATATTAAGCAACAAATCTCTTCAAGAAAAGCTAGCAGAAAACATTAATAAATTTTTGACTAGGTAAGTTTTTTGTAACTTTCAAATCCCTAATTATTTTTGCCTTATTGCATAACTGTATTGTGCTAATCAGCTTTTCATAAGTGTGACAAAATACCTGAGAAAAACAAACAAGGAAAGATTTATTTGGCTTAGTTTCAGAGATTTCAGTCTATGTTCAGCTGACTTCCTTGTTTCTGGCCCATCATGGGGCAGTACATCCTGGAGCCCTGGAGGAAGGGAGCAGTAGAGCAAAGCTGCTCACCTCTACAGGGCCCATTGAGCAGAGAGAAAGGGACTGGGGATAAGTTAAAGTCTCCAAGACTACACCCCAAGGACCTTTTCTCACCAGCTGCGTATTACCTCCTACAGTTTACAACCCCTTCGATTAATCCATTCACCTATGAATCCCTCAATGAATTGATCTGTTGATGAAGTCAGATCCCTCATGGTCCAATCAATTCCATAGATTGCCACCTCTGAACAGACTGAGCCTTCCACCATGAGTCTTTGGGGGACATTCAAGATCTAAACTATAATTTATGCTAAATGTTTTTTGTGTTACAGTGATAACAATATCACCCAAATACCTAAACAAACAGATAACAATCCTACTGAGCCAGAAACTTCAATTGATGAACTCCTGGGACTTCCGGTATGGTTGAAAATGTGGTGTCTTTGTGGGTGTGTGTGTGTGTATAGTATGTACATTCATAGTTAAAACCAATGCTGTTTTGGTTTCACTTCAGAACCTTTGCTAAAACATTACACATATAAAATGTAATTTAAAATTAAGGTGTGACTTTCCTTAATTACCCAAATAAAATGTTTCTGAACACACTTGGATAGTGACTTTTTTCAGAATCAGTTTATTACAATAAAGATAAATAATGAGTCTAATAATTAACAAAATAAAATGAATAAGACTTTTAAAAAACAGAGTTACTAACCAGAAAAATAGTTGTGAGACTTAATGCTAATGGAATAGAGATGCTGCCATCAATGTTGTTATTAAGTGACAGTGAATTAAAAAGAGAATTGGTAAAGGAAGAATGTGACAGTATACTTTATATTAAGACTTGTTGCTGGGTGCGTTGACACACCTGTAATCCCAGAGACTTGGTAGAAGGCTAAGGCAAGAGGATCACAAGTTCAAAGCCAGCCGCAGCAATTTACCGACGCCCTAAGCAAGAACCTGTTTCAAAGTAAATGGAGTGCTGAGGATGCAGCTCAGTGGTTAAGCACTCCTGGGTTCAATACCCAGTATAAAAACAAAAAGCAAAAAAACAAAATGGCTTGTGCATGGAAGAGGCAACTGAGGCATATGCTTTTACCTGTAATCTTGGACAACGTATAAATTTTCTTGGCCATTCCTGTGTGTGTTCATTATAACATGTTTTCTTTTAATATTTAACAAATATTCTGTTTTTAATTTTTATAGTCTCCAACTCTTTGCTGTGGTTTCCCCAGCAGACCATCAAGTACTTAGGATAATCAGGATAACCTTTCACATCTCATGAGGGATAATAGAGTAAAGACACAGCCAGGCCTGGTGGTGCACACCTATTATACCCACTACTGGGGAGGCTGTGACAGGTGGATTGAAAGTTCAAGAACAGGCTGGGCAACTTAGCATCCTGTCTCAAAATTTGGGTTCAATCCCCAGGACCAAAAAATAAGTAAATTACACAGCCCTTTGTTTTTGGTCATTCATAATAATGTATATTTGTGAAAAGTTTAAACTTTAGATTTAAACAACAGTTTTCAAAACGGAGGGAATTGTTTTTTAAGCACAAGGACAAAAGACAGAACAGAAAAATAGTTGGTGGAAGCTGAAATGGACAAGTGGTACCTGACTTAATAGACCCAGCGTTCTCAATAAAGGCAAAGCTCAGTAAAAAAGCATACTTACAACCTAGAAATTTCAGAAGGCTTAAGAAGTAGCAGCAGCAACTCAAAGTAAATATAATGGTGAGGCTACAAACAGGATGGGTAACAAGGTGCAAAATTTAGAAAGTAAACTCCTTATCTTCTTTCAGTCCTAATTCTCTTCTAGAAATACTGTCGCAAATCATAAATTTTCTAGCAAATCATAAAATTTCCAGCAGTTGTTTTGACTTATTCAGAACAAAAGAACTGTAAAATACAGATGGTTCAAGATTAATTTACAGTTTAGACTATAGTTAAGAAGCTCACTCCTATAGCCCCACCCCTTTGACACAGAGTTTACAGGTCACTTGAGGCACACTACTTTTAAATATGAGCAAATAAACCAGGATTATTCAATACTTGAGGGAAGCATTCAATATAAAGAGACCAAGCAGACAGATAAAAGGGGTGAGATAAGGTTATTTTATAAAGAATATATAGAGGCTGGAGCAGTGGTTCAGCAGTTACGCTTGCCTGGCATGTTCAAGAACGCAAGTTCAAACCCCAGCACTAAGTATACAACGAAATGTTGAAGCAACGAAAGTCACATGAAAAACTAAACAAATTTTATTCTCTCTTTCTCTCTCACTGTCCCTCTCTTTTTAAAAAAATGTGTGTATATATATATATATATATATACATAGAGAGAGAGAGAGAGAGAGTGCGCGCGCACGCGCACAAGCGCACGTCACATGAGCACTCACAGGCATGGTGGCACACACCTGTAATCCCAGTAGCTTGGGAGGCAGAAACAGGAGGATCCCAAGTTCAAAGCCAGCCTCACAAGGCCCTAAGCAACATAGTGAGACCCTGTCTCAAAATCAAAAAATTGAAAAACAGGCTGGGTATGTTGCTCAGTGGTTAAGTCTGCCTGGTTCAATCCCTGGTACTCAAAAAAAAAAAAACCTATAAAGTTTATATACAATAAATTGATAACAGAACATTTCAGTAGTATTTTTCTATGCATGTAGATATTATGTTTATTTTAAGTTAAATGTTCAGGAATATATTCACCAAAGTAATTACTAGGTAAAAGAATTAAAGAATATTGGACTTCTATTTTATAGTCTTATTTTCTTTTATATGAGCATATCATTACAATTAGATTTTCTTGAAAGGCCATGCTTGTACATAAAATGTATAGAATATCGGATGTCTGCTAATACTTTCTCCAGTATTGAATCATTTTAATTCAGTCAAGATTATGCCTTCATTCTTATTTTGCAGAGTGAAATACACATGTCTGAAGAAGCTATACAGGATATATTAGAACAGACTGAATCAGACCCAGCATTTCAAGCACTCTTTGATCTTTTTGACTATGGTAAGTAGACCATTTTTTTCAAGCAGAAACATGAAAACTTTCTCTGGTTTCTTTGGAAGAAGCATTACACAGAGCATTTGAAAAAGTTACTATTTCATTAAAGCCAACATTGTATGAATGTATAAAGGATATTTTTTAATTTTTTTTTTTTAAAGAGAGACTACCAACTTTTATTTAGTTTTTGATCTGACCTTCGTTTCCTCCGAGACTTAGTTATGTGTGTGGTGCTGGGGTTCAAACCCGGGTTCCCACCCTTGCCAGGCAAGCCTTCCAACCGCTGAGCCATCACTCCAACTCTTATAAGGGAGATTTTGTTGTCATTTGTACTTGAAAATTTTTCAGCTATAAAACTGGACATTTTTACTTTTTGTTTTTGTGGGCATTTTGGCTAGTCGTAGGGGAAAGTGTTCAGGTCTGCTACAATACAGATAAATACAATTGAAAATTCAAAAGGAATATAAAATACCAGCATTGCTCTCAATTCTGTGATCTACATCAGTAATTCTCAAAGCATAGTCCCTCAAACCAGCAGTGTCAGCATTATTAGAGAACTTTTTAAATATGCAAATCTTTAGACCTCTCAGAAAATCTTGATATAGAATAAATTTTAAAATTCACCAGTCCTACCCAGGTGTCATGGTGTGTGCCTGTACTCCAGGAAAATGAGAAGCTAAGGCAGCAGGATCCCTTAAGCCCAGGAGTTTTGAGACTAGCCTGGGCAACATAGTGAGATCCTGTCTCACAAAAAAAGAGTCTGGTGGGGTTAGAGAGGTGTCTCAGTGGTAGAGCACTTGCCTGACATGTGCAGGACCCCAGGTTTGAACCCCAGCACCATATACACAGCTAAGTATCAGAAAAATGAAAACAGAGAAAATATAAATAGAATTAATTTTTTTCTCTCCCACTCTCTCTCCTCTCTTTTTAAAAAAAAAAAGAGAAAGAATAAGGAAAAAAAAGTCTGGGAAATTCTTTATACTTTTACTTACAAATGGTATACAAAGCAAAATGTTAAAGCATCCAAAACAACTATAATTAAAGCCAAAGTTTAACATTTGACTACACTCAGAAGTATTAATTCATGCTTTTTATTTTGGTTACTAATTATTGTTTTGTTCTTTTTTAACAGGTAAAATAAAGACTAACAAATTATCACAGAGCATTACCAGTCAGCAGATAGAAACTAATTCCAATATAGTCTTAACAGAAGAAACTAATCTAGCAGTTAAAAGTTCTTTTGAAACAGAAGAATCTGGTAAGGGCTGAATTTGTTAATGTCATCAATCAAAATGCTACTATTAGTCTCAAAATTTAAAGACAGAAAATATTGTTATTGTTTGAAATTGTTCAAATTACCAGTATTATAGGTCATTTTTGTGTTATTAGTTTGTTCTCCATTAAGAAAAATTACTCCCAAATCCTTAGTACTGTGAATTTTTAGGACTCATTCCTTTTATAATGTAGTAGATTCTTGGCATACACCATTTAGTATTAAAAGGGTTTTCTAGTTGGACAAAAGTCTGTAACAAAATAATTTCAGTAAGCTACAAATTCTAATACCTAATCTAATTCTAATACCTAAGTTTATACGTGATAGAAGTCCTTCAGCTTAATAAGTGAGTTTAGCTTATGGCTCAGCATCTATATCTCATTTGTGTAGGGGAAATTGTATAATATAGTGATAGTTTTAAATTTGAAAATCTATGATGTTTTAGGTTATATTCCTACTATATTTTCTCATGGATTACAAATGTCACACAACCCATAGTAGCTTTTGAATGAAGGAAGGCTATAAATAAGTCCATCTTGGACTTTTTAAATACCAAACTTTTCAAAAACTTAGTCTTACTGTAAAATGTAACACATATAAAGAACTACACAACAAAAATAAATGATTTATTGAATTACCAAGTGCATTTAATCAAATCTGCATGCAACCATCTCCTAAGTAAAAAATGTAGAACATTGCCAGACCACCAAAAAGCCCTTTTCATAACCCTCTACATGTTACTGTTCCTGAAATAACCTTTATCCTTGTTTCTTACACTTCTTGCTAAACTTTGTGCCTTTTTAATGCTGCCTCTATTCATTCTGTTTTCAGCAAACTACGCTAAATCATCTCTTTTGCTCACCTGCTATTTAAATATTGTCACTTCTTTCCACTCCCTAAAAACTAATGACTTTTGATTTTCACATCTTGTCTTCCCAAAACGAGTTTTGGAACATCTCAAACTACTTTTCTCCTTCCAATCCTGTGCCAGCACCAAAGTGCAGTCCCCCCTATTTCTTCTTAGGCTGAGCTCTAGTGGTATATGTCTTTCTCACTATGAATTAAGTCTAGAAGATGGTGCTTCACAAAACTCCATCTGTACAGAAGAAATCTTGAAATATTATTTTCTCAGAAAGTCTTCCATTTCATTATGAAATCACTTACCCTAAATTTATGGCAATAACAATGATATCTATACTAGATATCATTTCACTAGTGTCACCAATTATGATAATTGACATAGCTTTTTCTGTGTATTCCCTATATATTCATATTTGTTCAAGTTAATATTTTCTGTCCTAAAGTGTGACTTCTATAAAAACTCAATACATCAGTGCTGCGTTGTTTTCTGGAACACTATTTGCTCTTACTCCATCTGAGCATACTTCCTTTGTTTTTCAAGATCACCTCATTCATACCTCCTTTATAACATTTTTTCTTGTCCCACTGGCAGAAAGAGTTCCTTTTGTTCCTTTGCTGATACAGTTTTATCCATGCTTTCTTACACCTTTATATTCTATATCTGTTTACCTTATTTGATTGATCACTCTGAGATCAGAGACTGTTTAATTCATCTTTGTATTCTAGTACCAAGCATACGGTTGCTGTTTAGTCAATATGTGAATGTTAAATCATGCACGCTGAAATAAAGTATTAATTGTACAAAGTGTTCTTGGCTCCCTTTAACCTTTAAGAATATATCAAATGAATAAGATCAATAGAAACTGGAAGTTGAAAGCAATGTGGTGAAACAACAACACTGCTGCTGCTGCTGCTGCTAATAATAATATTTGGATTGGGGCCAATTTTTGTGCGTGTGTGTTTTAACCTGCTAGTAAATATTTGATGTTCTTAAACCTCAATACTTTTTCCTTCATTGTTACTGTTTTCCAAGAAGCACAAAAAACAATTTGACACTTGTTTAAAAAAGCATCAGTTATTAGAAAAGTAGTTGTAGACTTTTTGCTATTCAGAGAATGGGATTGTCAGAGCGCCAGACTTCCGCTTACTATTTTACCACAAATTAGTAATTGTTTGGCAAAATAGGTTTTACAGTAAAGATGGCTACTTCAGAAGCTAAACATACTCACCATATCTGTCCAACATCCTGGTGTTTTGCAGATGGTCAACCTGCTCAGTCCCCATTTTGTACATCCTATCAAAATGAAGATGCATTAAATGCTTTGAAGAATGGCAGCAACCATGATGGGCTTAGACAGGAACCTCAAGAAAATTTTTCCCAAATAGGCCCTAACATCCCGAAAAAGGCCTTTAAAACTGTTGTACCTGCTGAACAGAAGTGTAACATTGACATTACCTTTGAGTCTGTGCCTCATTTGAATGACTTTAACCAAAGAGGAAATTCTGATGCTGAGTGTAATCAGCATTGTGCTGAATTATATACCAGTCAGATGCCCAGTGAAACTGAAATTGTTATAGAGGTTGAAAAGAATTCTTTATGTCCAAATGTTACGAATGAATCTCAATTGCAATCTGATCAACCTGATATACCGATAACTTCATTTGTTTCACTTGCTAGTGAAACTAACAATGAAAACTTAATTCTCTCTGGGAAAAGTTCTCAACTTTTGTCCCCAAATACTCCATTAGCTGGAAAGCCATCTAAAAAAGGTCAATTTTGTGAAGATTCTAACAATACAGTAAAACTTAAAACTAACTTCCAAGGTCCCAAGTCACCAGATTCTAGTGAAACTCACCAGAGTAAAATTGAAATTAATAGTGTACCAGTTGTATCACAGCTATCAGATTGCCAAGATAACTGTTCACTTCAAAGTAAAATATTACCTGTGTCTGTTGAAAGTTCAGGTTTAAATGTATCTGGACAACAAGTAGACATTTGTCTTGAAGATTCCATCTCTTCAATTAAACAGCCATCTAATGATTCAACATCTATTGATTTAAATCATCTAGAAGGTGAAACTAAGCCACACAAGTCTGAGAAAGTTACTCTGAATTCACAAGAGCCCTCGTCTTCTGTGAAAGAACATGGGGATGCTGTTTTTCTCTCATTAGGTGGAAATGATAATTGTGGGGAAGTTGCACTGATGCCTGCAGAAGGTAATCCAATAAAAAATAGTCACTCTCTTCCTTTAGAATCTGGGTGTTCTGTGGGAGATTCTCACTCTGAATCCCAAGATACTGATGATAAACCTACTAGTGACAACTCAACCGCAATAGATGCATCAAGTATTGTCTCTCTCAAAATTATCATTAGTGATGATCCATTAGTTTCCTCAGATACTGAACTTAATAGTGCTGTTTCCAGTATCAGTGGAGAAAACTTACCAACTATAATTTTGTCCTCTCCTGCTAAATCACCTGCCAAAACTGCAGAATTAGTTAAATGTCTGTCTTCAGAAGAAACTGCAGGTGCTGTTGTATCTACTGAAGCAGGGGATTCAACTTCAGTGGACCGAAGCCTTTTAGCACTGAAACCTGAGGACTCTACTACAGTAAACAACACACAGAATGAAGATGGCATTGCTTTTTCAACTAATGTTACACAGTGTGTTTCCAAGGATGGAGGATACATACAGTTGATGCCAGCCACAAGCACAACTTTTGGCAACTCAAATAACATTCTGATAGCCACCTGTGTGACTGATCCAACAACAGCCTTGGGAACAGCTGTCAGTCAGTCTAATGTAATGGTATTGCCTGGAAATTCTGGACCTATGACTGCCCAGCCTCCACCACCTCAGTTACAAACACCACCAAGGTCAAACAGTGTATTTGCTGTCAACCAAGCTGTGTCACCAAACTTTTCACAAGGTAACTTTAAGTACATATTGGAGTTCATTTCTCTAAATTGGAATATAGTTTCTTTATGTGAATTCATTGACTAGGAGATAATAAATCATGAACGGATGATGTAAGAAGTGCTCTGAAATTTGTGATTACGCCTCTTTCTTTGTACTAATTCATTTAAACCTTTTTTAAATCTACTGGTAAGCGATGAACTTAAGTGGTGTGATTTTTTTTCTTTTTTCTTTCCATGATTATTATTCAATCTGTGTGCTAATAAACCACAAGAAAGAGAAAGACAAATATACCTATGATGCATATATACCTACTAAACCCCAGTGTTGTAGGAGATTAAAAAAAAAAAGCTATAATAGTAATTTTCAAAGAATTTGCCATCTATTTGGAGAAATTTTCAAAAATAAGTTTTAATTTCTGGATAAAGCCTTTTCTAATTCCTCGCTGTCTTCCACCTTCTGAAATTGGTTCCCTCTTTAGAATCCTTTGTTCAGAGCAGCCTCCTGTGCATTTATTACATCCTGTTTTATGCGAAGTTAGTGACTGACATGCTTGTCATATTGATCGTTCTTGGTTTACTGTCCTCAAAGATAGAGCTTGGCGCATTGATCTACATCTCCATGGGTACTGGATCTCAAGCTTACCTCCTCATCTCCTTTATTTTGTATGTTTTAAAATTAGAGCAGTATATTTATGTGTAGTCCCCACCCTTTTGTATTATAGGTATACTATGAAATTTGATTTAACATTGGCAATTAAGTAGTAAACTTGATTGATTGTTTATAATTGTTTTAGAAGAGATAAAGGAGTGGTCAGAATTGGTAGAGAATTGGAGCTTGAGCCAAACCTCAGAGAAATAAGGTGTAGAATTTGGAACTAAAGGAAGGAAGTCTTTTACAACCAGGGTAAGCAGCATAAGCAAACAGGTATTTGAGAGAAACTGTAGTGGGTATCTGTGAAAGATCACCCTAACAGGAATAGTGAGTGAATATATTAAGAAAAAGCTTATTTACAGGAAATAGCTAAATTACAATAGCTACAGACTCTGGCTGACTTACCCCCTATGGTTTTGTCTGGTTATACACTTATCCTGAATCCTTCCTGACTGATACCATTAAGATATAATATGTTGGGGTTATGCCTATAGTCTTGGACTAAAAACACTCAGTTGGAATCCTGATTTTTCTGGTATAAGGTTCAAACTTGAAACATTCACCACTCACTTTCAAATTAGTTTTACTATTCTTTCTACAGGAGTCAAGATATAATTGTAATATGATCTCCTAGCTATGGAGACTTATGCTTGCTCATGTTGGTTTAACTTAGCTAAATGCCTTAACACATTAAATACTCAAATTGATTTTCTTTTCTTGTTAGCCTTGCTAACAATCAATTTTTTTAAAGGACAGTTGATTATAAGAAGGGTTATTCATAGAATTTATTTCAAAGTACTAAATACTTTGATGGTTTATGCCAAATACTTTGAGAAATTTTATGAGAATTATTTTTTAGGCTCTGCTATCATAATTGCCTCTCCAGTCCAGCCTGTACTTCAAGGAATGGTGGGAATGATCCCTGTATCTGTGGTCGGACAGAATGGAAATAGCTTTTCTGCTTCTCCTCAACAGGTAAGATTTTTTTTTTAACTAAAAATGGTGCAGTGAAAGTTTTCCAGCATAGCATAATTCATGGCTTCTTCTCTTCCAGCTCCTTCATATGCCATTAGCAGCACCCGTATGCAATAGGAATATCCCTCAATTCCCCATTCCACCAAAATCTCAGAAGACTCAGGGACCAAGAAACAAGCCATGTATAGGTATCATTTTTTTAAGTTAATTAATGTCAGCTTTATGATTTTATATTCATTTGTAGAAATACTTGTTTGTGTTGTTGTTTTTTTTTTAAATACATATGTCACCCTTACAAAAATGATCATCCTACCTTTTTTTTTTTTTAAACAATTTTTTATTTAGTTTTTCATGTGTCCTTCTTTGCTCCAAGACTTCATTGTATACATGGTGCTGGGGTTTGAACTTTTGTACTCGAGCATGTCAGGCAAGCGCTGTAACACTGAGCCACCGCTCCAGCTCCTGATCATCCTACCTTTGCTTAAAGTTTTGTAGAAACGGATATCACAAGGCAGCCAGCTCTATTATTGGACAGCTTTTTTTCTGATAAAATTGTTAACTTTGTTTAATCTTTTAACTTTTGCCTGGTGGTTCTTAGCTTATTCTTTGGAGATACCTAAGATAAGCACAACCCCTGTTTTTCATGACAACTTTTAAAGTGATTAATAAATGCCTGGTATATTTGTACAAAGGTTCAGAGCAGTGCTTTTTAAGTTTTTATGTGCACATAAACTACTTGGGGATCTTGTTAAATGCAGATGCTGAATTAATAGGATTGATTGAGAGCCTGGGTTTCCTTATTACTAACAAGCTACTGGTATTGGAGCATACTTTGAGAAGCAAGTCTTTTAAAGTCTGCAACACACATTTTGCTTTGTTTCCTATTTTAGTCAGTGGCCCAACCATCTGTCTACTTATCCATGTCAAAAACCCAGGAGTCTTTTTTTTTTTGAAGAGAGGGACTGTGAGAGAAAATCAATTTTATTTAGTTTTTCATCTGGTTTTCATTGCTTCAACACTTAATTGTGTACGTGGTACTGGGGTTTTAACCCAGGTCCTCATGCATGCTAAGCAAGCACCATAACTGCTAAGCTATTGCTACAGCCTCCTGGCAGTCACTCTTAATTGAAATATTTATAATTTTTCATCTTTGTTATATCAATAGTGTTTTATCCTAGTCTCCCTTCTTGTCCCTTGTTTTTCCAATTCATCCTATATCCATTGTCTGAGTGACTTTTTCCCCTTATATACAAATCCAAATGTATTGCTTCCCCGAAAAAATCTTTCAGCAGTTCCCTATTTGAAATTCCTCAAAGTGGCATGTGTACACATTTGTCACCCCCTCCATTCTCATCTCTTAATACTTCCCAACATGTTCATACTTGTTGCTTACGTTACACTTGGTCTTTCTTGTCCCTTTATCCATGTTATTTCCTCTACCTAAAATTCTCTCTTCTCATTCATCACTCTTGATCGGTTTCTTATCCTTCAAACATAATTTCAAATGTAACTTTATCCTAGAAACTATTTTTAATAAGCAGTGGCTAAGGTGTGTATTCTTTTTTTTTTTTTAAGAGAGAGGGACAGTGAGAGAAAAAAATCACTATTTTAGTTGTTTATGTGGCTTTTGTTGCTGTGACTTCGTTGTGTGTGGTGCTGGTGTTCCGTCTTGTGTCCTTACATGCCAGGCAAGCACCATAACCCGCAGTAACCACTGAGCCTCTGTTCCAGCCCCTAGTCTGTGATCATACAGAGAACTCACTAAATGCTTTGATCAATTCAGACTTTCTTTAAACTAACAGGTATATATCTGGTAATGTAGGTTTAAGTTGTGCTTTGCTTTATTGGCTCCCCATTAAACTTTGTCACATTATTGCTGCTAAATATTATTTTTGTGTTCCTTTACTTATCTTGTCTTACTCCTTTTAATGACCATTGGGAATCCTTTATTTGCATAGACATTTTTACTTATCCCTTATCAAAGGACTTTTTTTCAGGTGGGGAGATACTGGGGATTGAGCACAGGGGTACTTTACCACTAAGCAACATCCCCAGTCCTTTTAAAAAATTTATGTTTTTTATTTTGAGACAGGGTCTCACTAAGGTACAGAGGCCGACCTCTAACTTTCGATGATCCTCCTGCCTCAACCTCCCATCTGAGTTGCTGGGATTGCAGGCTCATGCCACCTTGCCCACAACAATGGAGCTTTAAGATATTTCCAAGATTTTTTATTTGACAATGATGTGATGAACAAAAACTTTGCATGGGTCCATATAAGCATTGCATTGTGGCATAACCCAGAAGTAGTGTTTCCGAGTCATAGAGAAGAGAATTTACAGTTCCATTATTTTATTTTTTCTATTGGCCTTGCAGCATTGCTAGTGTTTGATACCATGTAATAGTGTAGCTTTTGCCACTATGATGTGGAGTGTTATTGTAGTGTCTCTTATTGTTCTCACACTAATAAGATTCAGAATCATCTCTTATAACGATAAATAATATTTCCCTTTCCATGAATTACTTACCATGGTCCTTTCCTGAGTCTCTGTAAGATTGCAGGTCTGTTGAGGTGTTGATCCTTTATTGGTAACATATCACAAATATCTTCTCAGTCTGATACTTGCTTTTTATTCCATTGCCTATTTAATACCAGAAAAAAAAGTAGTAAAATTCAGCATCTGTTTATGATAAAAGCTCTTAAAGGGTATCTATACTAAGCAGCATAACTTCCCTTTAGAATTGGGAACAAAATAAAGATGCTCATTCTCACCTTTCTGTATAGTTAGCCAACATTTCCAACACCAATAAATTATTTATTAAATGATCCATTTTTTTCCTGTTGAAATCTGACTGTAGCTTTACCATATTCAAATACACCTATATAGTCCCAGGCAAGAAAATGGGTATGTGGGTATAAAGATTTAAAGAAAGAATAAAACTATTGTGACCAATGACATGATTTTTACACAGAAAGCCAAGAGAATCAATAGAGAAAGTTATTAAAACTAATAATTCCACAGGGTTACCAGGCATGATTAATTTAACAAAATTGTGTTTTTATGGACCAACAAGAAATTATTATTATTAAATGTAATAGAAAATAAGGTGCCATTTATAATGAACACAAAAATGATAAAATGCAGAAGTAGTTACCTAAAAATATTAGAAATGCAATTTGAAATCTCTCAAAGGATTATAGGAAATCCTAAATAAATAGAAGAGAAACATGTTCACAGATTGGAAGATTTAACCCTGTAAAGATGCCAGTTCCCAATTGAATCAAGAATTCTATATAATTCCAGTTAAACATGCCATTTAAGATATTTTGGAGGATGGGGGAACTGCTCATAAAATCTGTGAAGAGCAGTTAAGTTCATGGTTGGTTAAGATAGAGGAGCAGAGAACAAACCTCTGCCAGATATTAAAATATAGCAAAACTGTAGTAGTTAAAACAAATAAAAAAGACAGATGGAATAAAATAGAGTTTAGAAAGAGACCTTGTACAGTTTATGGTAAAGGTAACATAATTCAGAAAAGATAAGATGAATTATTTAATATGAGATATTTGCCATGTATATAAAATCACACTAAAACAAAATTAGATCCCTTCCTCATATGGAGGTGAACTCTAAGACTCCAAGATGATTAAAGACCTAAAAATGTTTTGACTTTTTTGCATTTACAAAATAGCTGAGTGACACAAGAATGTGTAAGAGTATCTTTAGGACATTAGGATAAAGAATTTTTTAAAATGAGAAAAGCATAATTTATAAGTAGAAAAATTTAATGACACTGACTACTCCAAAATTGCAGATTTGTGTTCAACAAAAGGCACCATACACAAAGTAGTGACAGATTTTCATTCATATTTTGATGACTGTGTCACCTAATTCACAGACTTCTTTATCTTAAAATTTTCATCATAATAACAAATCCGGTTGCAAGTTGTAATTCCAGTGACTCTAGCTTTGGCAATTTAGCAAGACCCTGGGTTCAATTCTCAGTAACAAAATGCTTATATGTGGGCTGGAGCGGTGGCTCAGTGGTTTCAGCGCTTGCCTGGCAAGCACGAGGACCCGGGTTCAAACCCCAGCACCACGTACACAACTAAGTGTTGGAGCAACGAAGGCCATGTGAAAAACTAAAGTTGTTTCTCTCTTTCTCTGTCTCTCTCACTGTCCCTCTCTCTTTATATTAAAAAAAAAAAAAAAACAGAAAACAAAAAAAACCAAATGCTTGTATGTGTATGTAAAAAATAATGACAAAATGCCCATGTATTTAACCTACCCAAAATATCCTGACTTCTGGGATTTTGAGCCCTTGCACTCCTGAGACTTTCTTCACTTCAGCCAGCTTCTTCCAGAGTCACACCTTAGATTTTGTTGCCTTCATATTAGCCTCACAAGATTTTTAAAGGCCAATAAATTCCCTCAGAATATTCGCATTTTCACGTAAGCATTGAATTCCTCTTCAACCAGGACTAGTATTACTTGAGTTCTCACTTTTCACCTGAATTTTCATCTCCTTTCCAGATTTACCTCCTTTCATCTATACCTAGACCACACAGTCTTACCACAAAGCCACTTTGCCTGTAATCTTAAAATCTGCCTATTGGGCAGGAGCGGTGGCTCAGTGGTTACGGTGCTTGCCCGGCATGCGCAAGTACACGGGTTCAAACCCCAGCACCCACGTACACAACCAAGTGTCAGAGCAATGATAGCCATGTGATAAAGCTCAATAAAAATTAATTCTCTCTGTCTCTCTCTCTCTCTCTCACTGTCCTTCTCTCTTAAAAAAAAAAAAATCTTCCTATCTATATTTTTCTGCATTCCCACTGCCCACTTTGTAGCCCTTAATCTGTCCAACCATCTTTGCTTTTATACCTGGCCTTCTCAAGAAGCATTGTCTTTCCATACCACTTATAAATTTCTCACCTACCTGCCACTTGGTAATTATTTTAAATATCTATCTGCTTTCTCTCTCATTTCCCTCTTTTTTTTAAAAAAAAAAGGGTGGGGAGAATTATTGCTAGGGATTGAACCTTGGGCCTTGCACATGGTGTGCAAGTGCTCTACCTCTGAGCCATATCACTAGCCCCATTTCCCTTTGAAACTGTTCCATTTCTTGGGCTGGGGCGGTAGCTCAGTGGTTACGATATGGCGCTTGCCTGGCATGTGCAAGGACACGGGTACAAACCCCAGCACCATGAACACAATGATGTGTCAGAACAAAGAAAGCCACATGAAAGTCTAAATAAACTTGATAGTTTCTCTCTCACTGTCCTCTCTCTCTTTTTAAAAGAAAAAAGGAATTATTCCATTTCTTATACACTTCTCAAATCTATCCAATCTCTTGCTTTTCAGTCTTATCCAATAATCATCATCCAATTATCAATAGTAAGTTTCATTTCTGAACACCACTCCAATTCCGAACATGCCTATTCTTTCAAAGTCATCTATTTTCCCACCTTAAAGAATAATGACCTCCTCTTCCTTTCCAAGGTTAACACAGTCTACCTGTGCTCTAGATGTTTAAATATCTTTCAAATCTTTTTTTAACAGATTGAACCTAGACGCACTACCACTAAAAGGTTGGGTTGCATCCTCCATACTTTCTTTGTTTTTTGCTTTGAGAGAGGGACTCACTAACTTCTCCAGGCTGGCCTCAGACTTGTGATCCTCCTACTTTCAGCCTCTTGATCAGCTGAAATTATAGGCAGGCACCACTCAATTTTTCTGTTTTTGACTCCTTCCCTCTCTGGTTATAAATTTATTTACTTTTGTCACACATGCCATTCCTTCTTTATTCCCCATTCTTCTATCCACATTATTGTCTTTTCTCATGTTGTGCTAATAAAACTCTTAACACTGGTCCCCTAATATTGCCATGAGCTTTGGTCTTTTTCATTCTTATCTTACTTTACTTTCCTTTAACCATAGGTACCAGTGACGGTTTCTGGAGCCATTACTCAATATTATGCTTTTTCCCTTGCTAATTTAATGTAATTCAAGGTTTTCAAACTCTAATTAGCCTCACCCCTCCTTCAAAGACCTCCTCAGCCTCCTTTTCCCCTTTGGTTATTGTTACCATTGATTCTTCCTTTACCCTTCATATTCATGTGAATGCCCATTTTTGTCTTGAAGATGCTTATCAACTCTTAACCTGCAGTGGTTATAGACATCTTTCTAGAATTCTTGCTTTCAATTTTCTCTCATCTCTATTCCATCTTTTACATCACTGCCAGATTAATCTTCCCAATACATACATCTATTGGTGTAGCTTCCCAATTTCCAACTTTTGAAGATTGTCTCTGAAATAACTTCTGCATATTGCACAAGGTCCATTATGATCTCATCTTTGTGACCCATTTCAAGCTTTCTTAACTTGGTTCTTTCCCACGTAAACTCTGAAAACCAGAAATTAAAATATAGCTATTATGAGTTTGTGATTTGAGAGACATGGGCTTACAAACATGACAGTTACATGGGCAAAATTTTAAAATAGGTATAACATTGCTTTCTTTAAATAACTGTCTTGATTCGTGATCCAAATTTAGTTGGCCCTTATCAGTGGGTTTAACACCTGCAGGTTCAACCAACCACAGGTAGAAAGTTTTCAGTGACGGAAAACTGTGTGCTGAAAATACACAGATTTTTGTTATTCCCTAAACAATATGCTATAATAACTTAATAACATTTACATTGTATTATAAGTAACCTAAAAAAGATTTAAAGGATGTGCCTAAGTTATAACCAAATACTCTGCCATTTTATATAAGGAACTCAAGCATTCGCAGAGTTTGATATCCATTGGGGTCATAGAAGCATTTCCCCACAGGTTCTGGTACACAAGTATAGTACATCAAGTGCCATATGGACCATTCATAGATCCAAAGACTGGATTCAGAATGTTTGCCTGAATTTGAAGCAAGTCATTTGCTTCATATCTAGATTCCCCATTTAGAATGGCCTTGTATATATTGCAAAACTGCTCTTTAAAATCCAGTGTGCGGGGTTGGAGCAGTGGTTCAGTGGTTATGACACTTGCCTGGCAAGTGTGAGGATGCAAGTTCAAACCCCAGCACCACATTCACAGTGAAATGTTGGAGCAATGAAAGCCACATGAAAAACTAAATAAAATTGATTCTCTCTTTGTCTCTCTCTCACTGTTCCTCTCTCTTTAAAAAAAAAAAAATGCCAGTGTAAGGAAAGTATTTTATTTATACATTAGCTATCATTTGGAACTTTTTCTGTATGTAATATCATCTATTCATCCTCTTTCAGAGGAATATATTCTTTCTCTCAGGAATAAACATTGTCATTTCTAACTAATTCATTTATAATTCCAGGAAAACAGGTAAATAATTTGGCAGATTCATCAACTCATTCAGTTGGATGTCATACACAAAGGTGAGCATAAAGTAGTTCCTGTGATAGATTATTTGAATGCTCAGATTGAAAACAGAATTTCTTTATGTTGGTTGAAATAATGTTTTTGTTTTGGTTTTGATAGAATTGAAATTTCTGACAAGAATATGGCTGAACTTGGAAAAAAAATGGAAGAAATCGCAGTTCCCTTCTCAGTAGAGAGTATGGTTCCAACTAGCAAACCATTTGAAAGCCACAGACGCGTGCTGTGTTTTGATAGTGCTGCTTCTCCTGTTACAAATTCTCAGGGGCCTAATCACAAGATGGTATCCCAAAACAAAGAAAGGAATGAAGCTTCCTATCCTCATCTTGACTTACCTATTGTGTCTTCTACCTTAAAACCCCCTTCCAATAATGCTACCAAAAAAGAGAGAGAGAAAACTACTATGCCCAAGATCTTATCTAAATCAGAAACTGCTGTTAGCCGCCATACCACAGTAAGAGAAACTCAGTCTGAAAAGAAAGTTTCACCAACAGAGATGGTACTTGAATCTTTCCATAAAGCGACAGCTAATAAGGAGAATGAATTATGCAGTGATGTGGAAAGGCAGAAAAGTCCAGAAACTTCTAAACTGTCTCTTGGACAGCAAAATGGGAGTTTACGGAATGAGAAAACTATAGCTTCTCTGCAAGAATTGACCAAAAAGCAAGCCACATCTGCAAACAGTAAAAATGTCATTTCAGTGGGTGCAGCTGTAAAGGATCTGAAACAGGAGCAAACTAAATCTGCATGTTCCTTAATTACCACAGAAATATTACAGGATGTTCAGTTACATAGCCCAGTAAATAGACTTGCAGATAGTAGTGATTTGCCTGTACCCCGGACACCTGGCTCAGGAACAGGGGAAAAGCATAAAGAAGAACCTACTGATGGTATCAAGGCCCCCTCTAATAGGCGTTTTGGTGAAGACAGTAGCATACCCAAAGTAATGATTCCTCCTGTAACTCCAGACTTGCCTGCCTGCAGCCCTGCCAGTGAAACGGGCAGCGAGAACAGTGTAAACATGGCTGCCCACACATTAATGATTCTCTCCAGAGCAGCCATCTCTAGGACTTCGTCTGCAACTCCTCTGAAAGATAATACACAGCAGTTTAGAACAACTTCAAGAAGCACCACAAAAAAGAGGAAGATTGAGGAATTAGATGAGCGTGAGCGAAACTCCCGTTCTAGTAAAAATCCTGCAAACTCATCAATGCCAATGAAAAAGAAGAAAATTAAGGCAAGTTTAAAAGTTTTAATTTTAAAACCATACCTTTCCTTTCTGTCAGTACTGAGATTAGATATTTCAACATTGTTTTTGCCACAGCTATCTGATGGAGTATTAGGGTCTCAGTTGACAAAATACATTTATAAGTGTAGCAGTGTTTCTTAGTCATTGTGGCACTCAGAAATTATGGAAATGAAACAGCATTCTTTTTAGAACAATTACTAAGGTATTAAACTATAAATGTTTTCCTTGGGAAGAGCAAGTGGTGATTCTGTCATGGTAGGACCCAGGTTTTTTAATGACAATGACATAAGGTACGAAAGATTTAGAAACCACTGTTATATGAAATTACCAAATAAAACACCTCTGTGTTCGTCTCAGACCTGTAGGTTTCTTCACATCATCTCTTCTATGACCCTTAAAGATATTAATGTGCTGGAGCAGTGAAAAGATTAAATTTACCTATATTTTTCTCTTCAACCTCGGTTGTCTATAAAAAGACATTGCAGGAATAATAGTTTTTATGAATGAAACCAATTTATTTTAAATTTGGTTAACTATTTCTTAGTAAGGGGATTGAATAGAAAGTGTTTAAAATGAAGTTTAGCTCAGGGAAAAACAAAACAAAACAAAACAATCTTGGTTTGTTGTCCTGCAAGGCTGGGTTTGAATCCTGTATTAGCTGCTTGCTGACCTTATGACTGACTGCTGTTAAGCCTAATTTCACTGATTCTCAAACTCATCCTTTCACATGATGTTACCATACATCTTACCTTGTGGTTTTGAGGACATAAAGTTTGAGTATACATTAAGTACATGGCATATATTCAGTGTTTGGAGTTTGATAAGTACCTGTTATTCTTAATATCTGTTAGTGGAGCTTTCTAAGGTTTATGGTTTGTAATGACCACCGTATAGAAAGTATGTTCTATCTTATCACATTCAGCATTCATATGCGCTGGATTTGTGTGATGCCTTTTGCCTCAAACTAATGTTGAAGTATCATTAAAACATACTTAAATTAACTTTGGGTTTAGGAAACTTGCCTCTAGCCAGGCATGAAGGGTATATGTCTGTGATCCCAGTGACTCAGGAGGCTGAGGCAGGAGAATTACAAGTTCAAGACCAAACTCAACAACTTACTGCAAGGCCCTAAGGACTTAGCGAGACCCTTTTTCAAAATAAAACATAAAAAGCTGGGTATGTAGCTCAGATATAAAGTGAACCTGGGTTCAATCCACAGTACAACAATAAATAAATAATAGACTGAAAATTTTTGACACTTTTAGTAGTATGTGGAAGAATCCAATGTAATATTTTAGGTAATGTATTAAGAAAACTGGCTTCATTTGAGTTTATTTTTTTTCTTTCTTTCTTTCTTTTTTTTTTTTTTTTAACAGAAAAAGAAGCTACCTTGCTCCTTTCCAGCAGGAATGGATGTGGACAAATTTTTATTATCATTGCATTATGATGAGTAAACATTTTAAGAATATAAGAACAGTAACTATTTAAAACTTGTATCCCTTAATAAACTCTTGAGTGTATGGAATGGGATATTGACAGAATCTGAAAGCATGACCTGCACTTTCATTGTATTGAAATTTCACTTTATATCTAAACCATGCTGTTTCTGAAGCAGCTTTCCTAGTTTGTAAATAGACTTATTTGGTATATTTTAATTTGGGGGGAAGAAAACTTTGCAGAAATGTAAGTAAAGCCAATCTGCAAAAACTGTATAGCTTTGACTGTTGCATATTGTAAATACTGTGTAAATCTTGTTGAAATAGAGGTAATACAGCCTGATGTTCTTATACTGTGTTTTTTGAATTCTTATGATCTGAAGCTTATTCATCTGGAATAGTTTCTCACTTCTTCTGGAGGAAAATGATACTTATCCTTATAAAATTACCTTCATTAACTGTTCAACGTGACATTTATGTAGCCACTCAGTATAAAAATTGATAACCATCTCAGCTGGTACTAAAGTATCTAATCAGAAGTCAATAGTTTGATGGATTTTTTTTCTAGTCAGTACTTTTCCACCCCTTCTCAGTCTTGCAGTTAAAACTATATTCCTGAGATTTTACACTTTATTTCTTCTGGTCATTCTGTTCTCTTTGTTATAAAGAGAGAATTTTGTATACCATTTATTGAGTGTTCTAATTTTTCACTTATAACTTCTGAGATCTTTTATAGAACATTGTAAGTGGTTAGACTATTGAGCCATAAAAAATTGAGTTTTGTAGTAGTCAAGAATTCTTGGTATGTATAAACTTTCCCCTAAGCACTGGGGATCTGAAGAATTGCACTAATTCATGTAACTCTCCACATAATAATGACCAATGCACATTTTAATTTAAATCTCATATTCTATGTTAAAGTTTGTGTGGAGGATTATCTTCTGGTGTCCTTTTAGAAAGTCATGTCCATCATAAGATGTAAAAAGAGAGATCATAGTTTTATATTTTAATTTACCTTCTCCCAAAATGGGTTGTGTTAAACTATATCTATGCTTAGATATAGTGCGTTGTCTGTGTGTCCCTTATAAAGTGTTATAAAGAGAGTTACTGGGAAAAGGTCCTTAAGGAGAGTGAGAGAGGTGCCTTCTCTGTATTGGACTCAACAACAGTCAGGTTGAAGAACTGGTTTAAACTTTTAAGTGATAACAGAACTTACAATTAATACCTAACCAACTGTGCCTAGATATTAAAGTATGTTCTTTTAAATGCTTTCTGTTTTAATTATCAGTATATTAGGGTTTTTCCTATGTGTGTATATTTTGTTAAATCACTTTCCTCAACCATTTTTTGTACTGGACCTTTAAAAAAAATAAATCCACCCTACTCATGAGTTTTCAATGTAGATCAATGTCTTCTTAATTTTTTTGGACTTTACTGCAGAAATTTGTTCTGTGACAAAATTTTTATGATGCACAATGGTCTATTCCTAAAGAAATAAGTATCATACAGTTAATGTTCACCTAACTCAACTTGACAGTATACAACAGTTAGGTTCCATTAAATGATTTCATTAACTTCACAAGTTCGATTTACTTTATATTGGCAGACCTATTTAGAAACTTTAAAATTTTTGGAAGTTAGTTAATTCTTGCTTATTCTTTTTCAGGAATATATACAATGTTGAAAATTACAGATTTCCGTCTCAATGTTTATATGTGCTAGGTACTGATAATTCATATATAAAATAACTTTCTTCAGGACTTTTAGTTAACTATCCAGGAGCCACTAGATATAGTCCAAACACAACTTGGAGATTTTATGTTGAAGAACTAAGCCATGATGCTCAATTTACCTTATGCTTTTATTTTTTTTTTAAGAGAGAATAAAACTTATTTTTTCATTTGGTTTTTGTTTTTCTACCACTTAGTTGTATATATGCTGCTGGGGATTGAACCTAGTTATTCACATAAGCCAGGCAAGTCCAGATGTCCTGGACTTTAATTTGACTCTTGTGCCTGGTAACTTTTTTTTTTTTTTTAAAGAAACAGTGATAGGAAGAGAATCAAGTTTATTTAGTTTTTTGTGTGGCTTCCACAACACTTCATTGTGTCCGTGGTGTTGGGTTTCAAACCCGAATCCCTCACTCATGCCAGGCAAGCACTGTAATCCCACGCTGCTGCTCCTACTCACTGGTAACCTATTTTAACAGTCAGATGCCCAGTGACTGATTTTTTAAAGTTAAAGTATAGCACAAATGGCAATGTATGGCTATTTTACAACTACCTATAAAGTTTCAGTTGGTAAGCTGGGCAATTCTTAGTGGTTAATGTAATCAGTGTATGCAGAATCTGAGAAGTCTTATAATTTAAATATCTTAATATTTTGAACCTGGATATTGTTAGAGACCTATAGTATTTTGTAACTGGAAGTACATTATTATTGTAAGTTCATCGATACTGAAAAGAAGCAAATGCTAAAGATTATATGGTGAGTGTTACTTAATTGGTGTAGTTATCCTACCACATATATTTGTAGGTAGTCACTATTTTTTGTTGGCCGTAAACTTTAGGGAGCTCTTAAGTCCACAACCAGTTTTATCTAACAATTGCAATTATGTAAGGATGTTATTCCATTATTAGTTCATGTAGACTTTTTACAAGGGCATAACATGTAAACAGAAATGTGCATAAACTATAAGTTCCGTACTCTTCAACGAATTTTCTTAAATACACATAAACACCCAGATCAAGAGTAGAACGTTAGTGTGCAGTGGCCCATGCCTGTAATCCCAGCTACTCAGGAGTTTAAGGCAGGAAGATTGCAAGTTCAAGGCCAGTCTGAGCATTTCTCAAAATAAAATTTGACAAAGGGCTAGGGATGCCTAGCATGTGCAAGGCCCTGGATTTAATGTCCATTACCACACACAAAAATAATACCAGATAGATATTACCAGAACCTGGAAATCTCCCCTACTTCCTTCTAGTAACTGCTCAAAGTGCAATCATTATTCTGATTTATAAACAGTATAGGTTAATTTTAGCTTTTTTTCTTAACTATATAAATAGATTCATATAGTGTGTATTTTTAACAATTATTCAGTTTTTATGGAATTCATTCTCAATGCTGTATATATTTTCATTGTAAATCACAGTTAATCCATTTTTGTAGGTGATAAACATTTAACTTGTTTCCAGTTTGGGGATATTACAAATAGAACTGCGCACACATTTGAGGAGACATGTTTTCAGCTGTACACATACTTAGGAGTGGGATAAAGCTAGGTCACAGAGTTGCATATTTCCAAACTTACTCAGATTTTTCCATTTTCCAGCGTGATTGTACCACTATATTCAGCAGTGTAAGGTGAGTTCCAGTTATTCCACACTATTGCCAGTGCTTAATATTTTCATTTTAGCCATTTGGGTGGAATTTGGTTTTTCCTGACTAATGAAGTTTAATATTTTTCTAATATTTATTGGCTACTATGGACTGTCCATGTCATTTGCCCATTTTTGTATTGGGTTTTCTGCTCCTTTTTAGTGATTTGTAGATATTCTATAAAATAAATAGAAGTTCTTTATCTGATAGCTATCAGATATCTGAATAGTTTACAATGATTATCTTCTAAAAACTTTTATTCACTTATTGGTCTTCCATCTGGAATTAATTTTCCATGCGAATATCCAGTTAACCCAGCACCCTTTATTAAAAAGACTAAAAAAACTACATTGCCCTATTCCTTTATCATAAGTTGGTAAACTTAACTGTGTGTTTCTAGGTCCCAAATTGTTGGTCTTTTTTTTTTAAGGTGTATCTATAACAGATATTAATTACTATAGGACAGCTCTGTTATACTTTAGTTTCCACTTATATTCTAAGTGAACTGTATTAGTGCTAATGGATTTTCCATTGCTGCTTTATTTACTAAGGATGTGTCATCTGTAAGTAATTATTTTCCAATTTTATTTCTTACTGTGCTGATATTAGCACTGCCAGAACAATTGATAATGATCAAAATAGGCTTCCTGTTTCATACCTTATTTTAATGGGAATAATAAGGATAAAGTTGACTTTTGTTTGTAGTGTTCTGTTTTGCTGCTGGGGATGGAACCCAGGTAGTCATTGTTAGTAGTGTTTTAAGAAGTTACATTAAGGGTAGAGCAGAGGCTCAGTGGTTTCTTGCTCGCCCGGCATGCGTGAGGACCAGGGTTTGAACCCTAGCACCACCTACACAACTATCAGAAACAAAACCAGAGGAAAAACTAAATAAAATTTAAGCTCTTTCTCTCTCTTACTGTCCCTCTCTTAAGAAAAAAGAAAAAAAATTACATTAAACCAGGTATAGTGGTGCATGCCTGTAATCCCAGCAACTTGGGAGGCAGAAGCAGGAGGATTACAAGTTCAGAGCCAGCCTCAGCAACGTGGCAAGACCTGTCTCAAAATATAAAAAAGGACTGAGGCCAGGCCTGGTGGTGCTCGCCTCTAATCCCAGTGACTCGAGAGGCTGAGGCAAGAGGATTCGAGTTCAAATCCAGTCTTAGCAA
>PVKS010027150.1:0-27856 GCA_004027875.1 Aplodontia rufa | reverse complement strand
GCCACAGGCCTGGTAGACGTTTTGCCATCCTTTCACTTTCAGCCTGTGTCTATCTTTGAGTGTCAAATGTGTCTCTTGCAGGCAACATATTGTTGGATTTTGTTTTTTGATCCATTGGGTCAGTCTGTGCCTTTTAATTGGGGCATTGAGACCGTTCACATTCAAGGAAAGAATAGATATGGGAGGCTGATTCACTGACTTTGTATCTATTACAGAATTTTGAGTCATCTTGAAAGTTAGTGTTTGTATTGTATAATTGTTAACTTGCGCTTGATTAAGGATTTATCATATCGTTGGCATTGTCTTCTGAATGGAGAACATCTTTGAGGACGTTCTGTAGAGCAGGATTAGTGTTCACGTATCTTGTGAGCATGAGTTTATTGTTAAAATATTTAATTTCCCCTTCACATTTGAAGCTGAGTTTTGCCGGATATATTATCTTTGGTTGAAAGTTGTTATTATTTAACACTTGAAAGATATTGTTCCAAGCTCTTCTAGCCTTCATTGTTTGTTCTGAAAAATCCGTAGTGATTCGAATAGCATGAACAGAAATTCTTAATGTTAAATTCTTTTTAGTATCTGATTATTGAAATTTATGCCTTTTATACTTATTTATGAAATCTTTCTTTGCTCTAATATGAAAATGGTAGATTCTTACATTACTTTCTAAACTTTTATAGTTATGCCTTCCATATTTAAGTCTTTAACCTGCTTGGAATTGAAATTTTATGTGGAGGGAAGTAAGAATCCCATTTCATATTTACTTCATAACTAATTGGCCCATTGCTTTTTATTATGCAATTTATTTAATGATTCATCCTTATCCACTGATCTGCAATTCCATTTCTGTCGTGAATCAAATTTTCATGTATGTGTCAGGCCATTCTGGGCTCTCTGTACCCTCTCATCAACCGATTTGTCTATTCTTGTCCCAACATTATGTTATCTAAATTTCTGTATTCTAATTGCTATAATTTCATGATGAATCTTCATATCTTGTGGAACCAATTTCTCTACCTTATTTATTCTTCTTTTACTGATTTGCTTGCTAATATAAATTTGAGGGTCTTTCAAGTCTTAGAAAAATTCTGTTTGGATTTTGATTGGAATTACAGTTGATCTATAAGTCAACCGAGGAAGAACTGATATTTAAAAATAATGTCTTCTGTCAAATAACATATGTATGTATGTTCTTTACTGCTTAGAATAAAATTCTTCAATTTTCTTAATAATAGACTTTGACATGTTTAGACTTTTCTGGAAGTAATTTATATTTTTGTTACTTTTGAAAATGGCATCTTAAATACCGTTTCTAATTAATCATGGCCAGTGAATATAAAAACAATTGACTTTTTGATATTGACTTAGAATCCAGAGAGAGAGAGACAATTGCAATATTCTTCTGTTTTCTATATAGAGAATTGTACCGTTTTCAAATAGTGACAGATATTATTTCTTCTTTTATAATCATTTTACCTCTAGTAAATATCACTAAAGCAGTGATAATGGGCATCCTTGTCTTGTTCTCAAAGAGAATGTTTTTAACATTCTAGGATAAAGCTTTACAAAATACTTGAGTTAAAACAACTTGGAAGGAGGAAAAATTTATCTTAGCTTATGGCTTTAGTCCGTGGTTGGTAGGCTCTGTTGATTTTGGTTTTGTGGTGTGGCAGGACATTGTGGCAGGAGCCTGTGGTGGAGGAAACTGCAGCTCATGGCTGTGGGAAGCAGGAAGAGGACCAGGGTCCAACTATCTTCTTCATGGGCACCCCCCCCAACAACCTAGCTTCCTTCAGTGGACCCCACCTAAAGGTTTTTCCACCTCCCAATAGCACTGCAGGCTGAGATGGAGCCTTTAGGATCCAAACCATAGCAAGGAGATTATGGAAGTTCTCTTCTGTTCCTACTTTAACAAGACAGGCATATACTTAATCTTTAATTTTTATCTCTGTGAGAAAAGATGAATTAGTGTATTTCCATATCTATTATTTCCCTTTTGCTTCCACTACTTTTTTTGTTGCTAAGTTTATGTTTAACTTCATGTACTTATTTATTAATTTAATATCTTTAATTGCTGTTTTTATCCCTACCTATAAAAGCTAAGGAATTAATTGTCCCGTATTCTCTT
This sequence comes from Aplodontia rufa, assembly GCA_004027875.1. Lineage (NCBI taxonomy): Eukaryota > Metazoa > Chordata > Mammalia > Rodentia > Aplodontiidae > Aplodontia > Aplodontia rufa. Next base: position 25,728 of record PVKS010027150.1, on the reverse strand, counting down.
TTATCATTCATTCCTCCTTTCCTCCTAAATTTTATTAATCGTGTCATGGCAATTTTGTCTGCTCACAGCATTTAAGTCTGTTCTTCAGCCATAACTCCTACATTTGTTTGAGGATTTCTCGTACAGTTAGGTCTAGGGGTTATTGCCAGTCTGTCCTTTGGAGACTTGGCATCATTTTTGATCAACTGAAGTTGAAGTGTATCCTGTAGTAATTATAAGAGGTACTCATAGCAGCTGTATTCCCTGAGATTTCTTTTTTGTTTATACTTGAACAATGATTTCTTTGGTATAAATTCTTGGATCATATGTTCTTTCCTTAGTAACTTTTTGGGCTTTTGGACAACTGTAATATTTTCTAGAGTCTTGGACCAAAATTTTTTTTCCTTTAATTAACTCTTTTGCCTTGAGGATCCAATAATTCTTTTATTAACTTTGAAGTCCAATAATATAGAACTAGGATAACAATAAGTAGGATAGGTCACAACATTGATGTTTTTATGTCACTTTGATTTTTCTTGGATCATGGCATGCCCTTTCAAATGTAGGTTAAAGTTTACTTTTTTTTTGTTGTTACTGAGGATTGTTGATCCCAGGGGCACTTAACTGCTGAGCTATACCACAAACCTCTGCCCCCCACCCCTGCTTTTTTTTTTTTTTTTTAAAGAGAGAGGAACAGTGAGAGATAGAGAAAGACAGAATCAATTTTATTCAGTTTTTCATGTGGCCTTTGTTGCTCTGACACTTCATTGTGTAAATTGTGCTGGGGTTTGAACCTACGTCCTCATGCCTGCCAAGCAACCACTGTAACTGCTGAGCCACCACTCAAGCCCCATCCGCAGCCCTCTTTGTATTTTATAATTTTGAGACAGGGTCTCGCTAAGTTGCTGAGACTGGCTTTGAATTTGCCATCCACCTGCCTCAGCCTTCCAAGTTGCTGGGATTACAGGCATGTGCCATTGCACCTGGCTTAAAGTTTACTTTTTATCCTTGAAAATCATTCTTGAAAATTGTCTTTGTTTTCCTATTCTATTATTTCAGTTTTTAAATATATATATATATATATATATACATAAATATATATATATGTGTGTGTGTGTGTGTGTGTGTGTGTGTGTGCGTGTGTATGTGTAGGGAAAAGGAGAGAACTGTAGGACTCCTTTTTCTGTCTTCTATATGTATTATTTGATTGTAATTTGTTTCAACATTTCATTTCGATTTCATTTGCCCATCTCTCCCAAATCTGTTCTCTGTCTCCTTTTGGTGGTCTCAGTAGTATTATCTTTCATGCTGCTTTTAAGGTAGTCTTTGCTTTGTACCGATTTTGTTTTTCTCTTCCTCTTGAACGCTGCTATTCCTGCTGTCTCACTGTGTTTCTTTGGAGTTCTCACATCTCTGCTCTGACATCTCATTTTATAATGACAATTGTTTCTTAATTAATTTTGGAACTCACGCTGATATATTTGATCAAAATTTTCATCAGTCTTATGGTGACATTTTCATTGTTCCATGTTTCAGGACTTCTTACACTATTGAGTCATAGGTATGAATTATTTTATTTTTCTCTAGTTGATATTGACAGTTGAAAGTCTCCTGTTTCTGCAATGGAATACCACCTACAGTCAGAGTGTACCTGTTTGACTCTCTATTCATCCCCACCTTCTCTAATTTTCCTTTGTGCCAAGTCAGGTATAGGTAAGTTTCTACTATTCTCATGTACATCCATCCTGTTATTCCACCCAGGGGGCTGCTGATTTTGACCTTCAGAGGGTATCACTTTAGGGAATTATAATTTGTCCCTATTTTGAACTCTGTTGCCAGAGATTCTCAGCATCTTCCAGTACCCATCTTGAGCTTCACTGCATCTGACTGCTCTTCCTTTAAGAGTATAGTTTGGGCGATACACACCTCTTAGTTTCATTGAAAGTACAGTTTGCATTTTTGTCTCTCATATTCCTTATTGCTTTTAAATGATATTTTAGAGAGGAGAGGAAAGCTGCCATTTCCACTTGGCCATTCAAACTTTTCTATGGGCTGCTTGCTTTGTTGTTGGGATGGTCTAATCTTGGGCCTGTCTCCTACCCTATTTCACTTTCTAGGCTCCTTTACATTGTCCTGGGTCAGGAGAGATTGTATTCCCAGCCCCTTCCCTCTGGGTTGCTGACCCTGACTGTTGGATGGGGCTATAAATATTACTTTTGATATTAATCAGTGATAACATATAAAGCTTTGTCCTTTTGAAGAAAAGAAAATGTGCCAGTACTTTTAGTCACCCTTGAAAGACCAATTAGACACTGTGCTGTTCCTGTGGGATCCGAAGGCACTGTGTTCTTATGCCAGCAGAGGATCTTGCAGCTGCATCCTGAGCACTATAGATTCCTTGCTCACTGGAGACACTCTGCACTAATTTCCTGCACTCAACATGTCATGTCCTTGCGGCAAACCACATAATGGGGTCTCAGTATTTTTTTATGTGAATGCATGTGGATGACTTCCTGAATTGGGAAGAAAATTATCAAGACCATTTTTATATTTCTTCTGTATGTAACCACAGTGTGCATTTAAAAAAGTAACAGAGGGTGGAACATGGCTGTAGCTGTCAGCTCAGTGCTACACTTGCCAGGCTAATGAGCAAGTAGGCCATATGGGGACCTCAAAGGCTGACCTTTCTTTGCTGTGCCTTGGTTGTCTACGTGTCTTAGAAAAGAATAGGAAGGTTAGGGACACAGGGCATTTCTCATACTGAAAAAGGGTGTCATGTGGTGCTGATGAGCATAGGCTCTGGGATCGCACTGCCACTTACTGAAAGGATGATTTTGAATAAGTTCTTAATTTCCCTGTGCCTTCTTTTGTAAAAAGGCTATAAGATGCCAATGAAATGCCTTATAAGTTTTTTTTGAGGAATATAGTAAATTATGTATATAAAGTGTCTGGTGAGTAGTACTTAGTAAACACATATTAATAATGTTATGATAAGGCTGAACATTATCTTTTTTTTCTGGTACTGGGGATTGAACCCAGATGTACTGTGCTACCAAGTTACAGCCCAACCCCTTTTTATGTTTTATTTTGAAATAGATTCTTGTTAAGCTGCCCAGGCTGGCCTTGAACTTCTGATCCTCCTGCCTCAGCCTCCTGAGTAGCTGGGATAACAGGCCTGTGCCACTGTACCTGAGTAAACATAATCTTTTTAATGAAACACTAATGAGGAAGGTCTGATTCTTAGTACTGAGAGTTGAGGAAAATAGCTGGGTGAGAGCCGTTTGCAGGTGCTTTCACAGGTAAGGAAGAGACAGAGGACTCAGTTGGCTGGTGAGCCACACACAGGGTTATCCTAAGAGTTCATCATCTTTTTATTCCAGCCAGTCTCTGAAGGTTCAGGCAGCCACCATTCCAACTATTGAAAATGCAGCTGCTCCCATGATTGGCATATTTTTCATTGTTTATATAACACTTTCATACATTTTCTTCTTTGTCCTTCTTAAGAATCCTGTGAGAGATGCTTTATCATTTTACAAATGAGCCTTAAGCAGGTGATGGACTTTCTCAAGGTTGTGCTACTGGTAAGAAGTAGAAACTGTTTTCAAATTAAACCTTTTATTTATTATGTGCTTACTTTGCTAAACTGATTTTTGAGTGATTTGTAGATTAATCACAATAGCCTCTAAGACATGCTCTTGGTGTTTCTCAAACTTCAGGATTTAAAATGTGGATTCTTTTTTTATGTTCTATAATTTATTTATTTATTTTTAATTCATTAAAGATGGTCTTACAATTAGGAGGGAATCATTATTAAAAAATTGAGAACAAATGTATAATGATAGACCAAGCCAAGACTGATGCCTTTCCATGGTTCCCCCTTTGGGTTCCCCATGGTTCTGTGTTTTCCTCTACTTAACTCCCATGTTAATTGGACTTCTCATGGAAGTCAAAGGTTCCCCACTGAGTTGATTCCCCCATACTCCCTCCCTCCAGCCTCCTTGATATCCTTCCTATTCCCTCCCTGCTCCCTGCTCCTGCCCTACGTTCCCCAGCATCCTAGGCAAGGTTCCCCCTGTTCATGTAAAAATGCATACATGTTGAGGTTATTATTAGCTTAGACATCTATCATATTGTTTCCGATTGTATTATAGCTTCCACAAATGAGAGAAAACATTTGGCCCTTGAGTCTGAGTTTGGGATATTTCACTTAGCATAATTTTTTCCATCTCCATCCATTTGGCTGCAAATGCCATAATATCGTTTTCTCTAATAGCTGAGTAGAATTCCATTGTACATATGTACCAAGGTTTTTGAGTCCACTGGTCGAGTGAGGGACATCTGGATTGGTTCCATAATTAAGCTATAGTAAATTGAGCTGCTATAAACATTGATGAAGCTGTATCTCTATAATATGCCAATTCTAGCTCTTTTGGGAAAATACCCAGGAGTGGGGTAGCTGGGTCATAAGGTAGTTCCAGCCCTAATTTTTTGAGGAGCCACTCTCCAGAGTGGCTGTACCAGTTTGCAGTCCCACCAGCAATGTGACAGCGTTCCTCTTTTCCCACAGCTTGTCCAGCATCTTCATTGTTCGTATTCCTCATTTTTGCCACTCTGAGAGGAGTGAGGTAGAATCTCATTGAAGTTTTGATTTGCATTTCTCTTATTGCTAGTGATGTAGAGCATTTTCTCATGTTTATGGGCTTTTTGGACTTCCTCCATCGAGTTCTGTAGCCCATTTATTGATTGGATTATTTGTTGTTTTGGTGTTTAGTTTTTTGAGTTCTTTATATATTCTGAATATTAGCCCTCTGTCCGAGGTGTAGCAGGCAACAATTTTCTCCCATTCTGTACATTCTCTCTTGACACTCTTGACTAAATTTTTAGCTGTGCAAAGCTTTTTAATTTAATTGCATCCCATTCGTTTATTCTTGATTTTAATGCTTGTGCCATGAGAGTCTTGTTTAGGAAGGTGGTGCCGACCCCTATGTCATGTGGTGTTGATTCTACTTCTTTTTCAAGCAATTGTATAGTTACTGGTTTAATATCCAGATCTTTGAAACATTTTGATTTAATTTTAGTGCAGGGAGAGAGGTAAGGATCCAATTTCAGTCGTCTACATATGGCTGTCCAATTTGTCCAACACCATTTGTTGAATAGGCTATTCTTCTTCTGCACTATGCTTTTGCCCCCTTTATCAAATATAAGATAATTAAAGGTATGGGGGTTCATCTCAGGATCTTCTATTCTATTCCATTGGTCTTCAATTCTGTTTTGATACCCGTTCCATGCTGTTTTTGTTACTATAGTCTTACAGTATAATTTTGGGTTAGGAATTGAGGTACCACCTGCTTCCTCCTTCTTGTTGAGAACAAATAACATGAGAATAATTGATATTGAAGAAAACATTGAACAATGAATAAGGGGCATTAAGAAACTTCTAAGTGAAATTGCCAAGGAGAATTTTCCTTATATCAGAATTGACCCAGAATACCAAATCCAAGATGCCTATAGGACACCAAACAGACCTAACCAAATGAGAAATGCACCAAGACATATCATATATAAAATGAATAATGGAGAAATTAAAGCGAGAATCCTAAAAGCAGCAAGGGAAAAGTCGCAAATCACATTCAGAGGCTGACTAATTCAGATAATTATGGATTTTTCAGATCAGAAAATGAAGGCCAGAGGAGCTTGGAATGATATTTTTCCAACCTTGAAAGAAAACAATTGTCAGCCAAAGATAATATACCCTGCAAAATGTGGATTCTTAGGACCAGTGATTTTCAGACCCAGGGTGACGGGAGGCTTGGGAAGGGGATTAGGAACTTGCCATTTATTGTTCAGTATCTCCTAGAATCCCATTTTTGTCCTTTATTGCCTTTGGCTGCTGTTCCTTTAAGATTGTAGTTTGAGGTTATATACCTCTTAGTTTAATTGAGGATAGAGTCAGGTGATTTTGTTCATGGGTTCCTAATCCCGGATATTTCATTTTGTGTGACTAATGCTCCTAGACCTGCAGGTAACTTACATTGATGAAATTATACTAACTTATTCACCCAATACTGAACACTTACTGTGTGTCAGGTGCTGTGCTAAGTGCTGGGATATAGTCATCTGGATTATCCAAGAGAGCTCCAGATGTCATCATTTGTATTATCATAAAAGAGAGGTAGAAGAGAAGGTGATGTGAGGAGAGAGAGATTGGAGTGATACAGCTACAAGTCAAGAAGACCTGCAGTCACCAGAGACTAGGAGAGAAGTGGGGAACAGGTAGCCCAGGAAACCACACTTGCTAGGTTCTGAGCATGAGCAAAACAATTCCTGCCCCTGTGGAGTCCACAGATGAGTATGAGAAATCGACACACAAACAGCCCAGTTATACACAGTGTGGCAAGATCATTATGTTCATCTGGAGAACATGTCTCAATCCTGCCCCTTCTATGTTTTTGTTTGTTTGTAGTTTGGTACAAATTCACACATTTGTCATTAGTACAATCTAGAGAAGTTTTGTCTAATTCTGTACTTATGAAGGTCTCATATTAGACTGACCCAAAATTAAATTGACATGTTTCCTATAAACTTAGCAGAGATATATGTGTATTTGTGTGAAATATATTCATATATTCACATTCATATGTATACATCCTTTTCCTTTACTTACCATGAATAGTATCAAATATTTCCATGGTCATCTTATGTGATCACATGTTTAATCAGCAGCATTATTTATTAAGTGTTTTGCTTAATTCTAATTTTTGAGGTAGGAAAAAAATTATCAGCTGTTTTTCAGAGAGGAGGCAGAGATTCACAAAACTTTGGCCTGACCATTATTACCCACCTGGTCATTGGAGGAATGGGAAGCAGACCCCATCCTCTGACTCCTAATCCAGGGGCTCTTTCCATGGCATTGCACAACAAAATGTATCAGCAAAGCTGCAGAGACTGGAAAATGCCCAACCTGGACAGGGCTTCTGCAACATAGGTATGAGCATCCAGTTCCCTCCTTTTAGCAGCACTGATCAATGACCTGCTTAGCCCAGTCCTTAAAGCTGTGTTTTGAATATTGATGGTGGCGCGGTAAGGAAATTATAGGGCAGAGAGCAGCAAATATACCAAGCCCATTAAACATGAATAAAATGACTACTTTAAAAAACTGTTTATAGGCCCCATCGGGAAACACACACATGGTTAAAAGGAGACAAAAACCAGGAGCTTTATACTGTAGCAATTCATTAAAAAACCCAAACCTAAACAAAGAAAGAAAAAAAAAAGAAAACAAATTTACCTCAGACAGAGACTATGGCTTCTATCAGAGAAAGATTAACTGTTAGTGTCTGCTTCTATCATTTTTTTCCCCTCAGCACGTTTGACCTTCCTTTCATAAAATAACAGTTAATAGTTGTGTATGTTTTTAGAAAGTAAATGAATCTTTCCCCTTTCTCCATAGGATCATTTTTATTTGGCTACCTTGATATACATAAAATGCTGGAGATGGTTAAAGCAAGCTTGAACTGATTAGCTATACATAACTACGTAGTGGATAGATTCATTGGGGGTCATTTAAGGACACAGCCCCAGAGTAAGTGGTGTCCATGTAGGTGCCTTAGACCTACATGAATATTCACCTTAAAACCAAGGAGCTAGAGATGGAGAGTGCATGATTCACTGCCTTTGAATAAAGTAGCTTTATGAAAATCAATAGAGTGACTACAATTATCAAGTGCATTACTTCAAAGACATTAAGAGCCACGAATCAAGCACATCAGCTGGAGAATAATGATGATATTATGTATAAACAAGAAAGTATGATATCAGCTGAGAAAGTGGCCAGAATCCTATTCTAAGCTTTCCTAGGGACTGAAAATGGGTGGTTGCTCTTTGTTTTTAGCATCACTCTTAAGGCAGTTTGTCACAAGTCTTACAAAGCAAAACACACAATTTTGTAATGGCTGACAGACAGTTGGACGGGAGAGGAAATTCAGTCATGCCAAAAGATTTGGCTGGAATTGTCTCCACTCAAATGCCAGGAGTGCATTTGTCAATGCTGTGTACTCCCACACAGCAGGATAGAGTTGAAGATGTTCCAGAACTGCTAAGTATCAAAGTGCCCAACATGCTAATTAATTTGGATCTTGGAATGATGGAGTTGAAGAGTACAGAAAACATTGTTTGACTGCTCAAGTGATGTTCGCAACTCTTCTACAACTCCCAGGGATTCCTGCATGTTCAAGGCTATCAGTCTCACTTTTTTTTTTTTTAAAAGAGAGAGGGACAGTGAGAGAGACAGAGAAAGAGAGAAACAACTTTATTTAATTTTTCACATGGCCTTAGTTGCTCCAACACTCAGTTGTGTACGTGGTGCTGGGGTTTGAACCCAGGTCCTTGTGCTTGCCAGGCAAGCGCCAAAACTGCTGAGCCACCGCTCCAGCCCCTGAGTCTCACTTCTAAAGTAGCCTGATTTCATTCAGAGAACAGTTTTGATGGGTAGATTAGTTCCATTGGAGCCATGTGACATGGTGTTTGAAGACTGCTTTCCTATAGGCGGCACCTGAATCTTTTGCGAGGTAAACATAATTACATAATTAGTTTCTTCAGCCTTCCCTCTTCTTCCTTTTTTTTTTTTAAAAAATTAAAGATAGAGGGTTAGAATGAGAGAGAAAGCATCAGTTTTGCTTATTTTTTTCATTTGGTTTCTGTTCTTCAGACACATAGTTGTATACATGGTTCTGGGGTTTAAACCCGGGTCCTCAGGCATGCCAGGCAAGCACTCTAACCACTGAGAAACTGCTCCAGCCCCTTTCCTCATCTTTCATGATTTTCAGTCCTTCGCTTTTCTGTTTGGGCTTTATCAGACATGCTTCAGTATCCATTCCCTTCTTAAAGGATGACTCCCACCCTTGGAAAATCATGGCCAACCTGGCCAGTGAAGTAGATGAACACCTTCCCAATTCCCTATATTTCACTTTATACGACTAGCAATTCCCACTCCTAGACCCTGCAGGTGACTTGCACGAATGCAGCGATACAATTTATTCATCCAATGTACACTGACAATTACTGTATGTCAAGTGCTGTGCAAAGTGTTGGGAGTTAGACATCTGGATTATCCAAGAGGGCTCCAAACATCATCATTTGTATCATAAAGGAGAGGCAGAAGAGAAGGTGAGGCGAGGAGAGAGAGATTGGAGTGATATGGTTATAAGTCTAGGAGACCTGGAGCCACCAAAGACTAGGATAGAGGCAGGGAAATCTCTCCCACTGCCTTTGGAGGGAGGGTGGTCCTGCTGTTTCTTGATTTCTGGCATTATGAGAACTATGACAGAATAAATTTGTTGTTTTAAGCCCCTGCCCCAAACTTGTGGTAATTTTTTCCTGCAGCAATAGGAAACTAATATGATGCGAGATTCAGTCAAGTGGAGGACTGTGGTTCCTGGGCTAGACAGGGAAGATGGCATTTATAGGGAGGCACTGCTGTAATGGGAAGAACTGAGTCTTAATGAGGCCCTGGGAATAAGAGAGAAAGGGCAGGAAATTGGGATGGAGAAGTGGTTGTGATTAGAAAGCATTTACATTTCAGAAATGGAGCCATGATGCACAGTGTTGATACCCCATGTGGCACTTGTACTAAGGACGCTTTGAGGTAGAATTAAGATGAAAGAACCTAGAGACTAGAGCTTGGGATGGGTTGTCCCCATGAACATTCCAACTGCCTAGGACAATGGAAGGATCTGTGGCAAGAGGGAAGATTGCTGCAGGGGAATCACGTGCCAAAGTCTGAAAGAAATAAGAAAGAAGTGATGGAAGATAACAGATGGGGATGAGGAAGAAAAAGAGGGTGGGAGGCTTGAAGGAACCTTCAAGGAATTTTATTCAAGACAGATGAATCATCTCAGAGAGACATTAGAGCAAAGAAAATGTCCACTCTATCTTCTGAACCTAAGGTAACTGGGATGCTAGAAAGCAACAGCGAGTACTCAAGGGATGTCCTGAAGCAGAGGGACGATGTCCTAAGAAGAAATCCAGGCTCCCCAGAGGGCCAAGATGTAAAGAGCACACACATGAAGTGGTTGAAGATGGAGGGACATTCGTTAACATGTAATATGATACCAGTGAATGCAGCATATAGCACCACTTGAAAACTACTGCCAAGTCATGATATACCCAACGAAGCAGTAATAAAATGCTACACTTCCTGGCTTTACACTGGGGCCCAGGAGGTAGACATGCTCAGCACAGTTCAGTATTGCAACTTGCTTAGAAATTCTAGTAATAAGCTAATTTTAAGTTTGTGAATATCAAATTTTAGTAATCCTTGACAACTAATTTAATTATTGTAAATAATTATTAGGAGTAAATAGAAAGGAAGGTCTGTGGAATCGCAGCTGCTATGCAAAAGGCTCACTCTGCTTGCTGCAGGGTAGAAGCCAATGCGGAGGCAAGATTGTGATGAGAAAGAACTTTATTACGTGGAGCAAGCTGATCTGAAGATGGAAGACTGTTTCCTCCTGAAGGCCCATTTTCCAGGGGCCTAGGAGGTGGATGATCACAGGCTGTGGGTGCCTTTGCACATGTACAGGTGAGTGGTTAAATGAGACATATCTGATCTTAAAGTCCTAGTCACAAATGCTTCTCAGTTCTCGGAGTCTCAAGGATAAAGATCCTTACTTCTTTGGGCTATTCTTGTCACTGATAAGTTTGCCCAGGAGCAGTTCCTGACTGCCCTCATGGTAAAGAGAGAAACATACTTCACCTGATTATTGGGGAAGACAGGAGCCAGCCAAGGTTAAGTAGGAGCCTTCTTGAGATCTGGTCTCAAAGCTTGGCCTCGTTGCTTGTCTTTTTTTTTTTTTTTTTTTGTCTTTTAAAATTAAAGCAAGGGTCTTGAAAATTCTCTGGAGGGCTTTTGTAATTCACAGTGATTCTCCAAACATAGTCTTTCATTAATTTTCATTCTTCGACTTTATTACTTAACTGGTTACACGTCACAGAGTTGTATATACACCTATCCTCAGTTCTCCATCTTGTGCCATCTTGAGAGACTTTGTTAAGGTTTCCTCAGGCACCACCAGCTTGAGCTAAGGATTAAATAACACCTAATATTTATGAAGCACTTAACGTGGGTAATTCTCAATTGATATTCTGAACATCTATAGTAGGGAGGCAGTTTTAGTATCTGCATCTGACCAATGAATACAATGAAACTTAGAGGAGTTAAATGATTCATGCAGGGTCACAGCTCTAAGTAGAGGAACTGGGGCTCAGTCCCAGGCAGAAAGAATCACAAACTTTGTTGCTCACTCTGCTGAATAGCTTTACACTCCCTGGAGGGAGCAAAAATCAGAAACGGTGGGTCTTTATAATATTAACAGAAAGTAAGGTGCTCTATTCTACTGGAGGCCCAGGATATTCTCTTTGAGCTCCACTTGCCTGGCCCAGCAGTTGCATGGCTCCTCTGGGTGGGCTGGCTCCTGTGTTCCCTCAGTGTTTCTCCTAGCTCTGCAGTGTGGTCAGCATCCTGACCCTGAGCCCCCCGCTCAGGGCTTTGAGACTGGCATTCCATTCTGGAAGATGCCAGGGACATCTCCTATCAGGGAGAGTGTAGGGCTTCTTCCTGCTGCTCTCTCAGTTCTGCTGCGGGGAAGCACCACAAGATCTCTTGTCCAGATGAAGCTGTTCTTAGACTCCTTTTCCCTCTGGGGCTGAGCTTTCTGTTCTCTTGCCTTTTCCGTTTACTAGAACCTCTCCCTGTCCCTGTCTTTCTCAGTATCTGTTTTTTTCTCTTTACTCCACGTACCCCTTCTCTCTGGGAACCCATGCTATTACACAGATACAAGATATGCGCTATGTCTTCTTATCAGTCTGCTGACCCAGCCTGCACAGGAAACAGTCCATCAGCCAATACTGATTCTTGTTTTGAATCCACCAGGTTCTTCCTGATTTCTTTTCCTCAGTCTTGCCAAACCACTCTGTTCAAAATGAATCTTAGAATTTTTACAATTTATGGGGATCAACATTTGCAGTTTGTAGAATTTCCAGCTTTGATAACCATCAGAATGATATTTGCCCATCCCCAGGCCTCCAGCATGGGTAGTGGATCAGGGACTTCATCTGTGGCCTTTTTGCAACCTGGGATGAGTTCATCAATACCTATGACTTTAACCCAGTCTGCACAAGGTAGAGGCCATTCAGCAATCTCCCTGTTGTCCCCAAGCTCCTAATCCTTCTTAACAATGTGTATTCTATCCTTGCACAGTCTGCAGGTCATTCTCATTGACAGTGAAATCTAGCACTGAATGTGTGTGGAGGGCCAAGTGTTTGATAATTCAGCAGCATTACAGTTTGTACCTGAGACAAATAATTTGACAGATAACCCCTGAAGGTACTAAAGTAACTTTCAATTTGTAGCTTTATAAGAAGAAGAACTAAAAATTTAGGTTTCTTGACACCCAATCTATATGCCTTCTATTTTTAAACTCTATTTTACTAACATTCTCAAACTGAATAAATACATCAAACATATTAGCCATATTTTGGAGACTTGGGATCTTAAGAGTGTTTTCCAGTTGTTTCTTATTTAAGAACTTTATTTTAGGACTCTACATAGCTGTATCAGGAGACAATGGTCCTATTTTTGAGTTTTTGAAGTCAATTGATAGGCCGGTCTTTACTAAGGTCTGAATGTTTAGCCCCCAAACCCCATTCATCTGTTGAAATTCTAACCCTCAAGGTTATGGTATTAGGAGGTGGGGCCTTTTGGAAGATGACCTTCTGAATGAAGTTAGTATCCCTATAAAAGAGGCTTGGGGATGGAGCGGCGGCTCAGCGGTTACAGCACTTGCCTGGCAAGAGTGAAGACACGTGTTCAAATCCTAGCACCACGTATACAACAAAGCTTTGGAGCAATGAAAAACTGAATAAAATTGATTCTCTCTCTCTCTCTCTCTCTCTCTGTCCCTTTCTCTAAAAAAAACAAGCTTAACAGGGAGACAATCAGAGAAGATGCAGAGGATGAGGGAAAGGAGGAGAAAGGAGGGTACTGGGGAAGATTTGATCAATGTATATTACATGTACCAATATGCCACAGTGAAACCTGTTATTCTGTAGAATTAAAATGCACCAATAAGGGGCTGCAGTGGTGGCTCAGTGGTTCCAGTGCTTGTCTGGCACGTGAGAGGATGCAGTTTGAACCCCAGCACCATGTACACAAAGAAGTGGCAACGAAAGCCACATGAAAAACTAAATAAAATTGATCATCTCTCTCTGTCCCTCTCTCTTTTAAAAAAAGGAGAAAAAATAAAATGCATTAATAAAAATTATGAATAAAAACAAACAAAAAAGAGATTTCAGAGAGCTGTTCATTCTTTCATGATTTGTGAACACAGTGAGAAGGTGAATTCTGTCCAGATAGCAAATCTTCCAGTGCTTTGATTTTGAATTTTCCAGCTGTCAGAACTGTAAGAAACAAGCTTCAGTGCAGTGGGCGTGCACTGGAATTGACAATGTGGACAAGACAGCGCGGCAAGGGGGATTGACTGGGTTCCCAGCACGTTTTCTTGTTGTCTTTCATAAGGGAAATTACAGGTTCATCCAAGGCTGAACCATGTAGAGGAGGATCCAGAAGGGTGAATCTTGGCAGAGAATGGGCACAGTAAGACTTTACAGAGCCAAAAGAGAAGGCCGTCCCCTCCATACACCAGCTCAAACCAGAGCATTGTTTCATAAACCCTTTTATTTGCAATCTGTGGGTAAAAGTTGCCTTTTGGTTAAATTTCATTCTTCAGTATTTACTGACTCTTCAAATGATGGAAGAGAACAGTGGATTACCTTAAAAAATAAGCTAAAGATCAGCTGACTTTGGATTGCTGCAGCAGGTGGAGTTTTAGATGGCCCCCAAGATATCCACCCCACACTCGTTACTCCTCTGATTATGCTATATTACTGGCAAAAAGGGATTTTTTTCATATATTATTAAGTTTACCAGTTGACTTTAAGATAGGAGATTGTCTGGGTAGGTCTGACCTAATTATGTGTGCTGTTTAAAAGCAGAGAGTTTTATCCAGCTGGTTGCAGAAGAGATTAGAAGCATGAAAAGAATTTGGTAGGAGGATACTCCTGTTGTTGAGATGCAAGGTGGGCACATGTGACCAGAAACAAAGGATGGCCTCAAAGCACTGACAGCCAGTGAGACAATAAGGACTTCAGTCCCACCAGCTCAACTAAATGAATTCTGTCAATAACCTCAGAGAGTCTGGAATGCAGCTTTCCCTAGTTGAGGTTCTAGATGGGAATAGAGCTGGTTGACATTTTGATTTTAAACTTATGATACCCTGAGCAAAAGACCTAGCAAAATGTGCCGGACAGTTGAGCCCTGGAAATATGTAATTTCTCAGCGTATGTGAGTTCTAGGTCCTTCCAATGACTCCAACATACATGGATGTTCCAGTCCTTTACATAAAATGAGTACAATTTGCATATAATCTACACATATTCTTCTGTATATTTAAAATTATCTCTAGATGACTTAATACCTAATATAGTATAAATGCTATGTAAACTGTTGTACTGTATTGTCTAGGGAATAGTGACGTGTTCAGTACAGATGGAATTTTATCTTTTTAAAAATACTTTTGACCCCCACAAAAACATCAAATCAAAATGGACCAAGGAACTAGGAATTAAACCAGCTACTGTAAAACTGCTAGAAGAAAAAGTAGGAACACCACTCCAGTATATGGGAGTTGGCAATGACTCTTTCAACAGGACTCCCAAAGTGGAAGAAGTAAAGTAAAAAATTAATGAGTGGTGTGTCATTAAATTAAAAAGCTTTTGCTCAGCTAAGAAATTGATCAAAATTGTGAAGAAAGAACCTATAGATTGGGAGATCACCCTGGCCTGCAAATCTTCTGACAGGGGATTAATATCCAAAATTTATAAAGAACTCAAAAACTTAATATCAAAAATACAAACAATCCAATCAATAAATGGGTCAGAGTGCTAAATAGAAACTTCTCAACAGGAAATCAAGCAAGCCAATGAATACATGAGAAAATATTCTAAATCACAAGTAATCAGAGAAATGCAAATTAAAATTACATTAAGATTTCACTCACTCCAGTCAGATTGGCAAAAATGAAGAATAGATGCTGGAGAGATTGTGGGGAGATAAGAATACTAGCAACCTGTTAGTGGAATTGCGGACTGGTACAGCCACTCTGAAAAGCAGTGTGGCGACTCCTTAAAAAATTAGGGATGAATCCATCATATGAACCAGCTATTGCTCTTCTGGATATTTTCCCAGAGGAGCTAGAATCAGCACATTACAGCAACACAGCATAATTAATGTTCATAGCAGCTCAGTTTATAATAGCTAAATTATGGAATCAACCCAGATGCCTGTCACTGGATGAATGGATCCAAAAGCTGTGAGATTATATATATATATTATATATATAATATATATAATATATATAACATATATATGTGTGTGTGTATATATATGTGTGTGTATATATATATATCTTTATCAATCTCTCTTTATATTGATACACATATACATACATACAATGGAATTCTACTCAGCTATTAGAAACTGATATTATATTCTTTGAAGGTAAATGGATGGCAATGGAAGAAACCATGCTGAGCAAAATTAGCCAGTCCCAGAGACTCAAAGGTCAAATGGTTTCCCTCATTTGTAGAGGCTAGAACAAAACTCAGGCTTGGATGAAAGATGGTCAAGTAGTAGACCCATCAAAGTTGAAGCAACAGATAATCTAGGGGAATCATAGATATGTAGGGTGGGGGAAAGAGGTGGTAGGGAGGGGAGAGGGAGGAAGGAAAGGGAGGGATCTAGGGAGACAATCAACAATGTAGCATTCGAAGCTACATTGTACACTCAAAGCTAAATAATATTTATGCAACCATTTAATTCTGAAAAATTCAGAATCATACACATACACACACATATGTAGACATTTATATCTGTTCTAGAGGAAAATATTAGAAGAATAGAGACTGGAGTGTGAATGATGTGGAGGTGATTCTGGACTAGGATCAAATATATAACATTATTATTTTATATGCATTTATGATTGTACAACAACTCATACTTCAATAAAAAAACTTTTGATCTGCAATTGATTTAATCTAATGTTGCAGAACCCATGGATATGGAGTGACAACTGCAGTGAGACCATAAGTAAACTGCTATTTTTGTGATAATTTGCTACATACAAACAGAAAACAAGTGCAATTATGTTCTGGGATTTTCCCTAACATTAGTTAGATCTTACTTAGTTTTATTTTGCATTCCTCTGTGCCCACAGGTGGGCAAAGTCGCCTTACAGCATGGCTTAGTGACAGTGGAAAAGTCAAGTTGGTATTTACAGTTGGTAGGATAAACCTGCATCACTACTGGAAGAGAATAGTGATTATATACAAGGACATTGGAATCTGGGTTAAGCAATCTTCACAATTGGGACCCAAATATTTACATTGCATTCTTGGTACAGTTTCACTGAAATGCAAAGTCCTTAGCATAGTGCCTCACACACAATAAGTAATAAATAGTCACTATTATGTTAATAGTCACTATTAACATTCTAATTTAAAGCAAAAAACTTGAGAATATTAAAAGACCATGAAAGCAAGAAGGAAGCAAAAGAAAAAAAAAAAGCAAAGGAGAAAAAGCATCTAAATGTAAGCTTTTGCTGTGGGTTACACGGCTATTGCAGGTACTCAGCAGCCAAATTTTATTCATGGGAAAGGCTTCAAAGAGCCTGGAGATACAGCGAGTGACTTTTTCTTTTTCTTTTGCAGAGAAATAGATTGCATCCTCAGGTTGTGTGTCAGTCACCCAAGGCCTGTTCAGACTCTGTTCCTGTTTTGAATTTAATGCTCTGCCTATCTCACTGAACCCGAAGCCACTCAAAAGTGAAGCTGGGACTACATATGATCAAAAAGTGAAATGCACAGAAGAAAAGGAAGTGAGTCACACAAAGTGTGTTTCAAGCTTGACTTCCCTGGCGGTCTGTCAGGGCTGGGGGGAACAAATGGCTCCATTTTGCCAAGCGTGGTGTTCTAACCGTGGAAGTGTCTGTCCTTTATATAGGACGTGGAAATACAAAGGGAGAAGAAATTAAGCCTTTTTACCTATAGGATTTTTCCCCCTAAATTTAATGGGCCTGATAATACTGTATCTTATGAAACATTGGAACAGGTAACAACATGGTCAGTGAAATCCATTTATACTTTATGTCCATACATCACTAGGTATAATTTGGTTTTAAGATATAAAGTTTCAGTGAGATTTAATGTGCTCAGTATTAGATACCGAAATAAAATGTGTAGTGTGTAGTGTGTGTGTGTGTGTGTGTGTGTGTGTGTGTGTGTGTTTTTTCCTAAGAACTCCATATTACATTATCCTTTCTGGTCCTTTGAAGACATTAACTTTGTTTCAAGAGTATCTACACTATGGGTGAAATCCATAGGGGGGTATTAATTGTTACTTTTCTCAGAGATCAATGAACACAGGAAAGAGAAGTGTAACTTTAAAATTTTCATCTTTTAGGAAATATTTTACTACTTAGTATCTCTCTTTAAATAACAAAAAGACATTAAGAGTTGGTTAGCGGGGGCTGGAGTGGTGGCTTGGCGGTTATGGTGCTTGCCCAGTATGCACAAGTACACAGGTTCAAACCCCAGCACCCACGTACACAACTAAGTGTCAGAGTAACAAAAGCCATGTGAAAAACTCAATAAAAAAATTGATTTTCTCTCTCTCTCTCTCTCACTGTCATTCTCTCTTTAAAAAAAAAAAAAAGAGCTGGTTAGCCCTCAAGGGTTAGTTCTTATTATTTGTGTATCTTCTCCATGACCTTATTTAGGACCAGATATAGTAGCAGCATAAGTATGTGTGAAAGGAATGAAATGATTTAGACTTTGTTCCTCAAAAAGCAGCTGTCCTGGCTGAAGGAGAACTGGACTGAGACTCAAAGTGTGGCTGCCACCATCATCCTGCCTCCGCAAAGTCCCTCCCCCTTGTGTGAGAAATAAGATGGTTGATATGATCTGACATGTATGATTCTAACAAAGCCAAGGAAAATTCTCTGAAGTGGGACAACAATGGTTTTGATGAATAGGCAAGAGAATAAGTAGCCGTACACAAGGTAGGCTTAGAAACGGGGGGAAGGGTGATTTTGGCTGACTCCCCACATTTTTGACAAACCGTTTTAGAGATGTCAAAGAGCTTTTGAAAGTGCTCCGTTAAATAATAGCTCTCTTTTTCTTGCAAAGGTGATCTATTGTGCGGTGATAGTCATTTTAAAGGCCATTACTTCTTGTAGAGAACATGGATTTGTGTGAGCACGTGTGTGTGTTTGCATGTGTGCTAGCCAATCTCTATTAGTGTTACAATCGTGACCGCAGGAATCATGGCCATCAGACTCCTGTGGCCACAATTCACTCCCAGAGCCTGACTTTGTTCATGTTTTATGTCTGAACAGAAGGGATATGGGAGAGTGGAAATGACTCCTATTTCCAGCTGCTTTTGTCCTCAGGTATAAAGCATAACAGGTTTCAAGAGCAAAGGAGGAATGTGAAGGGTGAGAGTGAAAGGAATAACTCTTTGAAAAGTAATGGCAAGCGATAAAAATAAGTTAGTAAAAGACAGAACACTTTTTGATACCTAGCAAGCTTTGATTCCTACAGTGCTGGTTCTTGCTGGAACAAGCATAGAGAAATCAGAGCCTTGGCTATTTCAGCCCTTAGATACCTACCCAGAAAATCCTGCTGGAACCAATTATCAGGCATTTACAAATTTCTGCCTAAGCTCTGCCAGAGATGCCATCTGCTTCTACCCACCTAGCACTGACCTATTGCTTTCCTGACCCACACAGATATTGGAATGGATGTAGCTGCCTAATCCAGCCTACTTACCTCTGCCCTATGCCTCCAGTTTGTCTTACAACTAGATGCTTTAGATAGCTAATGGGCTAGACGGATCACAGTGCATTCTGCAAATGAGGTCACGCGAGCTGCCAGCCCTCCACTCTCTCTTGGGTAATGAGCTGCTGGGAAATGCATTGCATGGGTCCACCTTAAAAAAAGCCACAGACAAATATATCATTTATTTACCACCATGGCTTGTACCTGACCATGGAGAAAAGCTATCAAAATGAAAAATTATAAAACATGATGCTGTGAAACAGAACTGCAATTCTCATGTTATTTGGAATCAGGTCACTGGAAAAAGCCCAAACTATTTCATAGACAAATGGCTTGAATGTGAAAGAGAGTCAGAATCTTGGATGCTCCAACCTCAGGTTTTTCCCCCACGTGATGCATTTGATTCTTTTAAAGGTTTTTGTTCTGGTGAGGGAGATGAGAGTGACTGTGAAGGAATTCTGAATTGGGGAAGGGAGGCAGGGAGGGCTTTGGGAATGGAAACTGGAGACTTGGATGGGTCTTGCCTCTTAGAGTTAGTTTCTTAACTTCTACATGTCTCGGTGTCTCTGCGTCCTGTCAAAACAGAGGCAGGTGAGAGTGCGTTTCTTGTTGACTTCATAGAGTTTAAAAATCAGTTAGCTAATGTATGTAAATGTCTTTGAGCAGTCTTCCTCTCAACAATGGAAAGTATAAGTCAAGAACTAAATATTATTAGTACTGCAGTCATTTGTATATTATTACACTTGTGTATTGCCAGTGAAATATTCTTCTTAGAAATAATATCCAGATTCTAACTTAGCCCTCGGAGAGACCGTTGACATCAATAAAAGCTCAGCTCAAACAAAGCCATTTCCTTGCCTGACTCCAAACCCCAGGCTGCTGAGATTCTGCTCTCGAGTTCCTGTTTGGAGCATTCCTTGTATTCAGTGCTGCTCAGGGGACATTTAAAAATTTTCCTTCAAATGTTCACATTTTGGATGTTGACTTTGGAAAATTTAGTTGGCAAACATTCTCTGAAACCCCAGTCTATTAGCTAACAGAAGAATACTCCAGGCTTTTAGGATTTCCTAAGATTATAGTAACTACCTTTATTTACAATATCTGTTGTTATAAAGGTTTTTTTCCCCAAAATTACCTACCTAATTTTCAAGGACTAGTTTTGAATGACACAAATATGCATTTCAAATAGGCAGTTTTAGAGGGAGTAGAATGTGTAGTATTATTTCTTAACACTTTTTTAAATAAAAGAGGGACAGTGAGAGAGGGAGAGAGACAGAGAGAGAATCAATTTTATTTAGTTTTTCATCTAATTTTTGTTTCTCCAATACTTCATTGCATATGTGGTGCTGGGGTATGAACCCACATCCTTGCGTATGCCAGGCAAGTGCTATAACCACTGAGCAACTGCTCCAGCCCTCTTGATATATTGTTGAACCATGAAATGTTGGAAAGTGCTTAGATTCATGTGAACTAAATATAAGTTTTATAATGTCTGATTTAGGCAGAAGGTGAAAAAATTTTGACTTGGAACATTGGGTAAAATAAAAGTCCTAGGCATGGTTTGAGAACATTAGGATTTGGATGATAGAAAACAAAAACTACCACTGCTTCAGAGGACACTAACATATCTGAACATAATTTTCTTGAAACTGGATTTTTAATTTTTCTCACTAATAATTGAAAACAAGTCTTAACTAATGAAAATATAGGAGAAACATATGTATTTCTAAAGCCACAAACTTGAAAATATATGCTAGGAAAGAATTTTTTTTTCTGTTTTGTTATAGATTCTTTGGTTGGGTGCAATAAACATTTGCTTTATTGACACTTCAGAAGTTTAATTGCTTGCTATAGTCACTCTCCATAGAATAAGTAATTGGCCCTCTGTATTATTAAAATAGCTAATCTACATCCCAGCTTTGTCATTCTTTCTTGCCAATATGCTTAATGATATTTCTCCCAAAAGAAACATTTGCATACTCCTGGTATATAAAATACGTGAATTGGCCCATGAAGCTATAATTGAGGAAAAATATTACTTTGCCCCTCCTCCTTCAGAAGGGTCCCATTTGAGCCTAACTTGCATTATTCTCTGGAATTGTCCCCCAGTCTCCCTCTGTGCCATCTGGAAAGTAGGAAGCCCTGCTTTCCAATCCGCGTACTGATGATGGAGATTCTTGGAAATCATCATGGTTTCAGATAATTACAGGCAGTCCTCTTTGCTCATCCAAAACAGCAGAGCTTAGTTATAACTTCAGGACCCAAGTGACTCCTTCCAACACTCACAAGCACATACTATCTGGCCACCGTGCCACACCAAAGACAGGACAAATTTGACCCCAAAGGGGTAATGGGAGCAATTGGAGTTCTGAGAGAAGTCAGATCTTTCGGTCTTCTGCTAGTAATTAGGCCATTTGCACAATTAAGAAGGTAAAGTCTAGATTTAGAACTGCAGGGCTGGAGGGAAACAGATTATAAAGTCCAACTCCTCTTTTTAAAGAAGGTAACTGAGGCTCAAAGAAGTTAGATGACCTGCTTGATGTCACAGAAAGGACATCTGAGATTGATGGTTCCTTTTTTTCTTCCTCCTCCTCCTCCTCTTTATTCCATATTACCATTTCCTGTCTCTGAGTCTTATTTACAAAGGAGGGAAAATATTCTATTTAAAACCCATTGGCTCCTCAACCAAGCAGCCAAACAACCTGACAGAAGTGCTGTCTGTGGGGACATAATATATACTGGGTGGGGAGCCTAGAGAGGGAGGGGCTGTGCCTAGGAACACATGTGTGCATCGTCAGCAGCGAGTTTCCCCCAAGAGCAGTTACTATTCCTTAAGGATCGCTGAACAATATGTAGGTACAGACAGCTAGCAGAAAAGTTTCCAAATGATCCTGAGATCCTGTTTGGCAACTTCTGCTTGTATCTTTCACTCAAGTATATGTATCATCATTCTTTTCTTTTTCTTTTTGTAAAGAGAGATGGACAGTGAGAGAGAGAGAAAGAGAGAAACAATTTTTATTTAGTTTTGCATGTGGCCTTCTTTGCTCCAAGACTTAGTTGTGTACATGGTGCTGGGGTTTGAACTCGTATACTTGTGCATGCCCAGCAAGCGCGGGAACCACCGAGCCACTGCTCCAGCCCTGTATTATCATTCTTAACATTGCTATAACATTTTGCATTTCCACAGCTCAATTATTATAGTGTACTTATTATGAATAGGAACATGTAATTGATAATAGATTAGCACTTATAGTAACTATAATAACTGAATAAAAACAGTAGGCAATATATACTTGCTTGTTTTGAAAGACCAAAGTAAGAGTTAGCATTCAATGCCCTATAATGCCATTATTTAATGCCATGATTTTCCATATTTGCATATCTTGGGGTTATGCCCTGAAACTAAATGAAAGAAACAACCATTTTTTTCTTCAGATTTTTGTATTCTTTTTTTCTAGTACTAGCACCTCAAATGATCACAATCAACCCACTGACTTTTCTTTGGGAGTAATATTTTAAGGATGTATGAGTATACAATAGAACTACCATGGACATCAACGACCTACCCTTTTTAACCTCTCTTGCTCACAAAAATCCTGTAACACTCAGAAAGTTTGAAAACTGGTGCTTACTTCCCACATACCTCTGGTTACTCTAAGTGGGCACTGGCTTATTTGCAGGTGTACTCTTTATTTTCCTAACTCTAACAATAAGACTAACAAAAATGTGAATAATAAAATATTTTAAAGGACCCCAGAGAAATTGCTTTAGATGAAGTAAAAATAACTGCTTAATTAGTAGTCTTAAAATTGTGTCCCTCCTGTAGATAAATTACAAATAAACCAATTGCATAGATACTTTGGTTTTCAAAAATTTGCTAATGAATTCTTTTTTGCAAGAAGCCATGATATTCAGACCACCTCTCTAAGAAATTGTCTTACTGAGTTAATGCTACATATATATTCAGTGTCTCAAGTTAGAAAGACCTGAAGTAGAAATTTTTAAAAAAATAATGCAATACATTTGCAAAACCATTCTTAGTGAAAACAAGTACCATAAACCCTTTTGTGAATACCATTGCTTAGGTATTTGCATTAATGAAGTGTCTTGACTAATACATATTCATAAATAATTCATATGTTATGGGGGGGAAAGCCCTAGGGGAAAAGAGGATGCTTCACTCTCTCCCTGTCTCTCTGCATGAGTATGTATATATAAATTTATATATATATAACTCATATATAGATAGATAACTTTTTAAATCACAGAAGCCTATATTTAATGATATTTTATAATTATATATATAATTTTATATATGATATCTTATAATTATATATATAATTTTATATATAATGATATATAAGATATATATAGCTTTTTTAAATCACAGGAGCATATATTTAATATGACAATTTCATCTGATATACTGTATTCTTGTTGCTGAGTGATTAATTTATGAAGAAATCAATAAACCCAAAATAGTCTGCCTTGGGCAGCTGTTTGAACAGATGGAAGAACATGGGAGAAAACTTAGTTGGTAGTTGAGGGGCTGAAGGGAAGAGAGAAAGCTCCCACCCTGGAAGGAATTTCTATGCTATTAATTCTATTAGGGATTCTATGATTCTTTCATCACCACCCACTACTTCCCCAAAGGAAACAATCCTTTTAACCCCTCTTTCTGGTCTTCTTGATTTGGAATATTTACTATGATAAAGCTGTTTTTTTAACTGTCGATGTAAAAACACATCATAATATAATTTCAAGCTATTAAGTTAATACTTAAGACTTGGAAAGAAGGTATTGATATCAATTGCTCCATTATCTGCATAGTTTCTTTGTCTTAATTTAAAGAGGAAGTATTTCATGCTGAAGGAATGTCAGTGCAGAGGATGAGGTGGTGATTGTGTATAATGCTGTGTTGTACATTTTCAGCTTCCTTGTGAAACTGACAACAATAGGGTTGGAATTTTCAGGATGCTTGGAATCTCGTCTGACTCAGACTTGATCCACAGGGTAAGGACAGATGTGTCTGTGCGGTGGGGAGGAAGAGAGGATGAAAGATGAACCACATTTAGGTTCAAGAATTAGGATGGAAAATAAATTCACTCATGAGGTTTGCTTTTATCTGAACTGCTTGCAAATATTGACCACCAGCTATTAGAAAGTATAATAGCTAGCCAATTTTCCCCAGCTTGGGATCTTAATCTTTCATGTGATACTCTACTGTGATAGATGGGAATTGAAAGGCCTGAACTTTTATGTCTAGCTTATTGTATATTTATTACTTCTAAATAATTGGTGAAATGTATTTCTATCCCTCAATTGAAACACACTTAAATATTTTATATATTCTACATTTGAAATGGAAGTGCCTGCATGAATTCTAAGAAAACAAATTCTGGATCGTTTCCAAAAAGTGATAATAACAACATTATGTGATCATTATAATCATTTGTACATATAAGTATGATAAATGTAACAGCTGCCTGCATGAACTTGGGACTGTTGGATTTTATTAATGAGGCAAATGGCTCATTGCAGCACTTGTACTAATGTAAGCTCTGCCTCGTCGTGACCTGTTAATTGATTAGAAAATCAAAGCAGTGTAAATCTAAATAGTATCTTCCTACACAACAATTTAAAAGCTGCTTACTTGCTTCTCGTAATGTTACCAGTTATTGACTTTAATATATACCAGGATGTGAAAACATTTAAATGACTTTCCATTAAGAATTATTAGCATCAGGGGCTGGAACAGTGGGACACAGGTTTGAACCCCAGCACCACCAATGAAGTGTCACACAATGAAGTGTCAGAGTGACGAAAATCATATCAAAAATTAAATAAAATTGATTCTCCCCCCCCAATGTCCCTTTCTTAAAAAAAAAAAAAGACTCAGTTGAAGACTTCCAATGGAATGGGTGTGTTAGTAGTCTGTAGATGTATCTTTAGAAAAAAAATTGTTAGTATCATATAGGAGGTGCAGGTACATCTGGAAGCTATTCTCTGAAGAGTATTTTGATGCCTTAGATGCATTTCCAGATGGTATTCAGACATTTTTGTTGGTACTTCTGTTTGTTTTAGTCTGTTTATTCATATAAGTACATCAATATTCATTGTATTACTATAGCAGTTTTAATATAATAGTTTTGCAGGCACTTAAAACTTGCATGTAATACTATAACTTACAGAACATTACACCATAGTAAAAGTGTACACATTGCATTTGAGCACAATAAAAATTAGTAGAAAGAATGAATCTGGATTTTGTGTGTTTTGGAGGGCCCTAATAAAGATGGTATTCTTTTTCTATTTTTTCCCCCAAAGTCAGCCAGATCAATTCCTAAACTGATTAGTAGAACCTGCAGTGTTAACAACTCCAAAATACTGACAGTGTTGAGAAAAGAGTCCCCCACATCTGTACTCACAGATGAGAATGGAGAGGTTGAGTTCCTCAAACAACTAGATCCCTTTGATCCCTCTGGGTCCAGCTATGAAGTCGTCCTCAGGACAGTTTTGGTTCTTCTCCTCAGGCTCTGTGCTGCGGTGAGTGGATGAAAAGATGATGGATCAGGCAGCTGTTTTGAATCATCACTATTCTTGTGCCACCATTCTCCATTTCAAACATAAGCAAGGAGAACCTCACTGGGATGGAGAAAGCAGTATTGCTTTAGGAAAATTAAGTGGTTTTACTTAAATCACATATTGTAACCACATATCAAATCTTTTTTTTTTTTTTTTAAAGAGAGAAACAACTTTATTGAGTTTTTCACATGGCCTTAGTTGCTCCAACACTCAGTT
>PVKS010027149.1:0-27830 GCA_004027875.1 Aplodontia rufa | reverse complement strand
TGATATATGTTTGTAAATCTCCATATTTTCAATCTTTTCAAATCAATTTTTAAAAACTTCTCTTATAAACCCCATTCATGCATTTAAAAACATTTTGAAATCTAATCTGAAAGTCTGTCTTTTCGTGATGAAGTTCAAGCCACTGGCTTCTATTGTGACATGTGTCTGATCTTATACCTGTCGTCTTTTTTCTTCTCTATTGGCTGTGATTTTCCTCTCATTCCTGTCACTGAATTGATCAAGGCTTTTGAGTCCTTCTCTGGTTTTGTGTTGTGTTTTGTTTTGTTTTCCACCAGTATTTTGAAAACTCTACAGTCCATTTTTAGTTACCTCATGTTTAATCATTTTAAAAATGTATTGAAATATATTTTCCTGTTGTTGAGACTGAATTAATATTTGTAGATCACATTTTTAAAACAGGTGTTCATATTTTCTCTTTTCCCCAGAATTATTTTAGTTCATTTTAATTGTTTAAATTTATGATTTGTGTCTCTTTAAATGCTTGGCAATTCTTGCCAGGATATTTATTTTACAAATTGAAGACTGAGAGGATTAACGTAGGCATCTGATGTGGGTTTTCGTTAGCAGAGGTGAAGTATTATCTTTGCATTGGGCTCTGCATTTACCGGGTAGTTCTTTTGGGTGGGGAGAGAATGACAAAATCTACACTTCTTGAGGGATGGGGACCAAGAACATGATTCCTCAATTGATGGTTGCAAAATTTAGGAGGCAATGCATTTTGACACTTTTCACTGCAAGAAGGAGCTGCTTTTTTAATTTTACATACAAATCCACAGTTGTAGTACATTTTTCTCCCCTGTCTCAATACTAATTTTTCATCCTCTTAAAGAGATCTGCAAGTGTTTAGAGGCCATTCTTATCATTTCAACCTAGGCAACAAACATGGCCAACTGCTAAACATGGAGAGAGAGAGATGAATGGAGTAGAAATCAACTGCAGAGCTACTCATCTGTTTTATAATTGGCTATCTCAGATATCACCACTTGATTTGCCCTTGCTGAATTTCCACTAAGAAAGGCTGCATTGCTCTGGAAAATAGCCCCTTACTCATGGTCCAATTTGATGTTGCTGGCTCATGCTTTGATTTTTCTATCAGCCAATCATTTCTCCTTATGTCTTTCCCCAACATGCAGAAATGGCATGTTCTTTGTTTACCACCTTAAACTAGAATTACTGACATTTCACAGATAAGAAACCCAAGGCTTAGAGAAGGCAATCTTGAGAAGTAAGAGAGATCGTTCAGAGATAATATGTGGCTTACAGTGTTAATAATGTGGGGAAGGGGAGAACATTCTTGGCTCTACCCCTCCTGTCACTGTGCACATAAGCACCTTCACTCTTTTAAGCACCAACTGGTACACTCTTCTCAGTCCCATTCTTTAGGAAGATGCTATCTGCCTGAACTGGTCGAGCTGTAGATTTACCATAGCCATCAAGATCACATTGTCCTGAACACTTCTGAGCAAACATGGTAGCTGGAGCAGAGAAATGTAGGTGGAACTCCCTCTCTTATTACCCATCATTGATTTATTTATCCAAAACATGTTGAGTGCTTTCCATTTATCACATACTCTGCAAATCCTGTTCATTGTGGTAAATAAAATAAGCAAACTCTCTGTCCTCATGGAACTCGTAGCTGCCATAGTGACTTCACACTGACCATGAGCTCTTGTCTTCTGCCTTTGCTTCTTTATCTCAATTCTGCTCAGTAAGCAACCCTTCTGATTAACGCAGTAATAAAAGCTCCAGTAGAGCTGCGCAACTATTTCCAAAACTGTATTATGAAAGAAAATTGAATTTTATTAACATTTTAGTTTAGCCAAGAGGACCATACATTTTTTAGATTTAGAAAGACTTTGGAATGAAGATGGCTAATTCAAAATTAGTGTGTTGATTCAGTGAAGGTCTCTGAACAGCGCTTTTCATGTTGAGAAGTCTATTGGCCTCTTAATCAAATGGAGCATATAAAAGATGCAGTAAAGGTGAGAAACAAAGTGAGATTCAGAGTGAGACCAGACCTGGAGATAACAAGTGGCTTAGAGGATATTGGGACCTTGTTCTCCTTGTCTCCGAGTAAGAAGGGGGCACTGAACAACATCTAAGTTCTTTGAGCAGTAGTGTTTAGCGGGCTGTGTTAATAGAAATGGAAGAAAATAGATGTTTTTCATTATTTATATTTCCACCCACATAGGACTTCCTGGAGGTTAGTGGAAGTTCTATGGAGAAAAAACAAAGGAGAGAGAGATGGCAACTAAACCTGGAAAGCAGTTGCCTCCTAAACCTTCAGGATGACTCTTGCGTAGTATACCTTAAATTCCCCAATTAGGTGCCAGAAGGAGCCACTTTCTGAAGAAAAAAAAATTCATGTTTTAATAACAAGATAGATACTTCTCTGGTTGCTTATGAAGTTCCAGAGACAATAGAAATCCCTTGAGGACAAAAAAAAATCAAAGTAAAAGGGTTAAGCTTCTTTTTATAATATGATATGAGATGGAGATGCCCTTTCTGGATTTAGATTCTTTTTTTTTTTTCTTCGATTCTTCCTTTTTTCTCATCATCCCCACCTGCCATTTTTACCTCCATTCAGAACAAAGCAAGAGAGAGCAAGCTTTGGGACCTCAAAAGGTTAAGACTTTTACTGCAGTTCACAACTTTCCCAAAGAGATTCCTTGGAAACCCCAGTAATTGGCAAATGATGTTTTATTGAATTGGTCTCCTCAAATTGTCATTGGGAGAGAGTGAGAAACTACTGTACTTCCTGCCAACAGCCTGCTCTCGATGCCTATAAGGATCTCTCCAGACAATGCAAGACAGGTGTGTCCATTAATAGCCACCCAAGGCTCTAAAAATGTCTGTCTCCTCTTTCTTGTTCTTTCTACCTTTGTGTTATCTCCAGCACCTCCCTTCCATAATCCCACTTACATACATATTGAGCATACAGCGCATGCACATACACACTTACACAAAGATATACTGTAAGGAATATGCTTGCTAAGGGAGTAAACTTAGGAGTTATAGTCCCTGTTTTCTCCATTTAGCAGCTGTGTGATCTTGGGCAAGTGACTTAATCTCCCTATACCTTACTTTCCTCTATATCATAGGATTTTTTTTTTTTTGTAAGATTGGATGGCTCATTCATGCCTTGTATTTAGTGCAGGACCTGGCACATAGTAAGTACTCAATTAATGCTAGGTGTTATGCTCATGATGAACCTTCATCATGCTTTCATTCTTACAGAGTCCTGGGGCATGAGGACTTTTAATACCAACGTTTGAGTAAGGTGCTCTCAATGACAGCCCAGGATGAGCTAGATTTCCATGTGTGGGTGGAGGGTCGGTAAAGTACCATGTGGCTTGTCATTTGTTCTCACATGAATTCAAGTCCCGAAAGCAACTAGGGAACTTGGTGGTAATGGCCTCTGGGTGTCCTTTTGAAGGAGGCAAAGTTAAATGTCACATGCCAGGTGCTGAAACTTACTTTAAGCAGAGTAAGTTAAAGAAATTAGTTATATGAGGCAGAATGGGTAAATGATCTGCTAAGGTCCACAACAAGGTGACAAAACCCTACGGAGCTTTCTTATGCACATGTTCCTGTTGCTTCTGAATCTGCTCTCCTCAGCATCACTTTGGGAAGGAGGGAGAATAGGTAGGTGGGGACTTCTGATGTGGTGCTGAAAAATACGAGCAGTTGGAAATTTGACAGTTTCTGTGCACACAATTTCCCTCTGTTTCTTTTCTCAGTTGCAATGGGCTCTGGTTTTACGTTTAGTTTTGTGTTTCAACCTAAAGTAAGCTCAGGTTGCAAGGTCAATATGATTGCCTCGTGTAAGGGCTGTGAGCACACGCACAGGGTTGCGGGGTGCCAGCCTGTGGAAGAATCCTCCATTTCCCATACTTGACTTTTATCAGTCAAACCAAGTCTTTCTTGTTTAAAAAGTATCCGCGAGGATGCCAGTGAGCCTTTGATGCCCTCTATCTTGCCTTTGTGGGTGGTGCATTGCAAGCTTTCCATGATGCTGAGAAGGGCAGAAAAATACTCACAAGACTAAGAAAACCCTTGTGTTCTGTACTGTTTTAGGAAGAACAGGAACAAAAACATCATGCTCCCTTTGCACTGAATGTAATAAATGGCTTTAGTTAGCATGTATACAACTTACCAGACAAACTATCTGCAGCATAAATAAACACACAGGCTCCCAAAATGGACAAATTTTATCAGAAACCAAAAGACGAAAAAAACCCAGGAAAAACATTCTATCACACGTAAGGCAGAAAGGCAAAGAATTTATCAAAAACTGGTAGTTGAAGACTACAGCAGATTCATCAGCACTTTGTGCACATCTCAGGTGGGAGGTTCCCAACCTATTGTAAATAGAAGCTCTATTGTTATTATTGTTATGATTTATTATTATGATTATTAATTATGATGGTGATGATGATGATGATTTTTGCAAGGCTTGATGACTGAAGCAGGAGGAGGACTGCAATGACAGTGAATGACCAAGATAATGACTAGTACAGTGGTTGCATGGAGGTGTGTGTTTGGTGTTTGGGACCTATATCGTGAACTGCTGCCCGTCAGCATCCACCCATTCATTCATTCACTCATTTATTCATGCCTTCATTCTCCTGGCTAGTATTATCAGCTAGAAGTTATAGCCATAGCTATTGGCTAGGAAAAAAAATGGTAGCTGAGATATGAGCTAAGAGAACAACTGCTGCTCCCTTGGGAGAAACTTCTCTAGAGATCTCCAAATGTGTCCTCTAGAGAAAATAGAACTTAGGAAAAAACTATGCATCCAAGGTCATCAATTTATAAGTAGAAGCTTTGTTTATGAAACATAGGAGTTCCTGCAAGCCATGGGCATTAGGAGAAGGGAAAGGCAATTGGTTCTGGAAGCTAACAGGGAAATCAACTGCTTACGTCTCTCAAACCTACTGGGAAATCCAAGTGTCCTTCTTGAGAGACCGTCTCTGGGAACTCCCTGGGGAAATAGCCTCTCTCCCATGAGCCCTACACCATGAAAGTGCATAAGTCCCATCTGCAGGAAACCGTACACCCAGAAACACACTGTCATTGATCTTCATCTTTGAAGTATAGGTTCACCCACAACAAGTGACTCAAAGACACATAAAAGAAGTGGCAACCCCCGAGGCTGAGGATAAGGTCGCTATCATGTAATAGAAGTCAGTTTGCAGATTAGTCACACCTCATGTAGGATAACCTTTGCCATTCCCTGCCCACCTGCCTTACAGCTAATTTCAAAACAAATTCCTTTCTTTTTCAAGCAGTTTTCTTTGTGGGGGAACCTCTCACCAACTTCACAAGAGTTCTGAAATGTGTCTGAGACTGGAAATTTACTTTATGAAGTCATCTCTTGGTTTACGTTGTGGTCCTTACTTCTCCTATTGACATCTGTAAATGTAAGGATGAGAATAAGAACTTCGGTGTGTAACTGATCTATAATATGTTTAAGAATCTGGAAAAGAGACGATGCAAATATGAAATTTACGTATTTCCTCTAAGGTGTTAATATTCTAACTGGAGAAATAATAAGCCCAAAACTGTTGACTCTATTTTCAAAAATACGTGAGCAAATTCAACAGAGTTTAACTGGATCTAATTACGAATATAAAAATTGATCTACCTACTAGACTGTATGTCCGGCTGTACCTACATAAAAACAATGATAAACCAGGCAGAGTGGTGTACACCTGTGATCCCAGTGACTCAGGAGAATCACAAGTTCACAGATAGCCTCAGAAGTTTAGGAAGACCCTGTCTTAAAACTTAAAAAACTAAACCAAACCAAATAAACAAACAGAAAAAAAAAATTCAATGGGCTGGGAATGTGGTTCAGTGGTTAGGCACCCCTGGGTTCAATCCCCTATATGAAAATAAATAAATAAAACTATGGTGGTTATTAGCCATGTCAGCACCGTTATCCAGGTATCACTTGTTCAATGTGGGGGAACAGAAACAAATTAAAAACTAACATGTCAGTGGCTGGAGTGGTGGCTCAGTTGTTGGAGTGTTGCCTGGCATGCTCCAAGACCCTGGTTTGAATCCCAACACCACATACACAACTAAGTGTCAGAGAAACAAAGGCCAGATAAAAAAAAATAAATGAAATTGATTCTCTTTTTCTATCTCACTCTCTCCCTCTTAATAACAAACAAACAAACACTAACATGTCAGTGTATATCTTTTAAAAAGCACAATTTAGGGACTGGGGTGGAGGATGACTCAGTGGTACAGCCTAGAATGCACAGGCCCTGGGTTTGATCCCCAACACTGTGATAAATCAATTAACAAAAATTAATTGATCGATTAAAACACACATTTCTATCTTTTACAAAACTATACTATTAAGCCATTCATAATCATTGTAAAAATTCAGATTGGGCAGAATGTAAAATGAAGAAAATACAGATTTTTTTCCCTCCCCCTTTATCTCTGCCTCTTAGTAGTATTTTTGGGTCTTTTCACACTGAACACTCCTCTTGGATTGGTGTTTCTTTTTCCAATCAGACAATAAATAAACAACCACAAATACTAACTGGGAACCACAGAAATAAAAGGCATAGCTCATCCTTCTAACCCAATAGTTAGATCCTTCTAGCCTGTTGGATGGAATAAGCCCCACACTATGAAAGTATCCACATTACATTTTCAGGTGATCTTTCTCTGTGTTCTCAGAGTACTCGGTTCACATCTTAGAATGTCACTGTACATACTGACTTGTGATCACATGTGATTTTCTAATATGTAACTATTATGTCTGGAATTATCATTGTTTTCCTTCATATCCTGGTTCCCCTGCTCAGCATATTGCTCAACTGGACTGTGCACTGAGTGCATTCCAAACTTCATCAAAGGATCCTGATACCCCAATTCCAAATTTTTAGATTTTTGTGGTATTATTACCTGCTGTATTAGTTTGCTAAGACTGCCATAAGGAAATGCAACAGGCTTAATGGCTTAAACAATAGAAAAAAATTTTCCCTCATAAATGTAGAGTCGGGTTCAAGATCAAGGTGTACTCGGGTTTGGTTTCTCCAGTGGCCTCTTTTCCTGAAACAGAGGCTGCGTTTTCTCTGTGTGCTCACATGGCTTTCTTCTGGGAGAATGTCCTCCATTTCTTATAAAAATGCCACACCTACTGGATTAAGGGCCTACCATCATGACTTTGTTTAACCTTCATTACCTCCATGAAGGCCTTATCTGCAAATGCAGTCATACCAGAGTTAAGAATTTAATATGAATTTGTAGAGGATGAAACTGAGTTTATAACAGCTGGTATGGTAAGATAAGGCTCTAAAAATGTCCCCCAGATTTTCCTCCCCTAGTGTATATGTCCTATAACCATAAAGATGATGGAGTTTGCTTTTGTGATTCAGTTTCATTTTATGGAAAATTTGGCCTTTGGATTGTGAGACTATCCAGGTGAGCCTAGACTCATCCTACCAAACCTTTAAAAGCAGAGACTTCTCTGGCTAAAAGCAGAAGGAAAAATCAAAGAGATCTTATTTGAGAGAAACTTGATGCAAAGGAGGTTCCTTGTTGCTGAGTTGGGGGGGGTGTCCTCAGGTGAAGGTTGGAGTGTGACCTCCAGGAACTGACAGCTGTCCCCATAGACAGCCAACAAGACAACAAGGACCTCAGTCCCTACAACTTCAAGAAAATGAATTCTACTCTCATCCTGATCAATGCTGGAAGTGAGCTCTACCCTCATGCCCCCCACACGGGGACTCACTCCAGCCACACCTACAGAACTGTGAGATAACAGGCAAGCATTGTTTGAAGATGCTAACTAAGCACATGGTGAATTGTTGCACTCGTAGAATATTTACACACCTGCGTAAGAATAGGTCATCTGGGCCAAGCACAGAGCCGTGGAAACAACGGACAGAAGCTTCCTTTTCTGTGGCCACATCCATGGTTTCATTCCAACCTTCCTTATGCTTCTCAAGTCTTTTTTTTTTTTTTTAAGAGAGAGAGGGACAGTGTGAGAGAGAAAGAATCAATTTTATTTAGTTTTTCACATGGCCTTTGTTGCTCCAACACTTCTTTGTGTACATGGTCCTGGGGTTCAAACCTGCATCCTTGTGCATGACAGACAAGCGCCAAAACTGCTGAGCCACCACTCCAGCTCCTTCTCAAGTCTTAATACCCCTGCACATCTCCTGGGATCTTGGGAAAGCACAGATTGTGATTCGGCAGGTGGGGTCCCTCTAGTCAGTAGGCTGGTCTATCTTCTCAATGCTTTAAGGTAGGTGTTCGGTCATGTCTCTCAAGTGATTTGGTCCTGGATTTATGATGTTTCTATTAATGATGTCAGAAATTCAAGGTTTATGATAAACAACATTCAATGTTCATTGAAGAATTGCTAATGTGTAATGCCCAATGTTAAGTGTTTACTTCGATCGCATTGTTTAAAACCTTCAATTTTTAATCAGTGGATACCGTTATCATCCCATGTTTGGAAATCAAGCCTAAAGGAAGGTAAACAGCTTCTCTGTGTTAACCAACTGTCATTGATATGACAAAAATACATGAGAAAATCAGCTTAGCAGAGGAAAGATTTATTTTGGCTCATTGATTCGGTGGTTTCTGTCCAGGGTCAGTTGGCTCCATTATTTCTGTGCAGAAAGGACCTCATGATCATGGAGAAGCAGCCCCCAGTGGCTGCGATGTGAAGGGCCTCCACAGAAACACAGTCCCTACCTCAGTGCTTCTCAGCCTCACTGCTGTCTGCACCTGGGGCTCAATGATTCTGGGTCACACTGTGAACACTGCAGAATGTCTAGCAACATCCCTGACTTTTACCCACTAGTGAGACTCCTCAAATGGGACAACCAAAGCTGTTCTGGGCATTGCCAAATATCCCTATGGGCAATGCTCACATACCAAACCCTCCAGAGATCCAGAAATGGCTCCGGGCATTATAGAGCATCGAGTATTAATGTAAAGGCATAGGCGCAAAGAGCTCCAAGCTAGAGACATCTAGGTTACGGTTATAAAAGCACTAAGTGTAGAGTCAGAAAGGACTTGAGAGGTAATGAGAATTAGGGTACTTGTGTCTGTGCTTCTAGGTATTTATACTTAAAAAGAATACTTGCTGATTTCATAAACACCTTATCCCAGGGAAATTACACACTTACAATTAGCAGCTGTGCTGGTTGTCCATTTCAAATATAATTTCTATCTCTTTTTTTTCCCCAAATCCTACATATGTAATTGAAATGGCCAAAATGAAAACCCAAAATCAGGTCCTTCCATTTTGGTAACCAACAGACAAGGACTGTGATTTGGTTCAAGCCACTTGTGAGCTGTCTGCCAGCCACGGTGCAGCATTTATAGCACCCTTGATTAGATGTGACATTTTCTCACTCTAAGTATTTTGCCCATATTTGAAGAGATCCACACAGGGGACCTTATTAAAATCTTCAGAAGCCCGTGAACATGTGGGGATGCACTTATGTGAACGAGGGGGAGAGAATGGATTTTTATCTTTGGGGAATCTGGTGGCTTTATTTTATAGGAGCTTACAATGAAAAGGAACAAGGGGACAGAAGATGCTATTCTCATTTAAAATGGACTGCAGAGCTTTCTCTGCTTGAAGCCATAGAGGCCAAGACAAAGCAGAATTTAAGTTGTTTCCATGATGCACAAAAGTGAGAATTGCTTCTTCCCGGAGCCTCTAGATTCCTCTGCTAATTATAGTGAGGAGATGTGGTTAGCACAAGGCAACCGTGTTTGCTGGGATTGACACACTCAAGTTTGATTCATGCTCACAAAATAATGTGAATTCCAATCCTCTCCCAGGGCTATCTGTCCCTGATTTGGGTTTTGTTTTTTGTTTTGTTTTGTTTTTTTTAGAACTGGGGCTTCAGTAGGACAGAGCAGATGAGCAGACACAAGGCTTTACCCTGTTGAAGTTTGGGAAGTGGACAAAATCTGTCCCCAGTCTGGTTTTTCCTATTTCCTTTTCTGTCTAGGTAGGTTCCTATCTTCGCACCCTTGTTCCACACCTTTATATTTTAATGCTATCCTAGGCTTATTTCAAATGAAGCCAATTCACAACTCTTATTCATACTATATGACTGTTGTTGGACACCACCCACCTGAATAGTCACATACCATTGGATCCTGGGTGGGAACTTGAATCAAGACAGCAAACTCATTACAGGAGAAAAACAATGAGCTGCATCTATCCAATGTTGCCTTAAAAAATAGTGAAGTGTTTTGTTCTTCTTGAAGCTACTATGAATAGGATAGTTCTCTTGACTCCTTTTCAGATAGTAATACATGTAGACCAGTAGAACGCAACAGCTCAGAAATGAATCCACATCTATAGTTAATTGATCTTTGACAAGGGTGCCAACAACATGTAATGGAGATAGAATACCTTCTTTGATAAGTGGTGTTGGGGAAAGTGGATACCCACATGCAGAATAAAATCAGTCCCGTATCTCACACCATAGGCAAAAGTCAACTCAAAATGTACTACAAACTTAAACTAAGACCTTAAACCTTAAGTTATAAAACTATTGGAAGAAAATGTAGCAAAAATGTGGGAAAATGACATTGGCCTAGGCAATGAATTTTTGGAAATCACAACAAAAACACAAGCAACAAGAACAAAAACAAAGTGTAATTTCATTGAACTAAAACTCTTCTGCACACCAAAGGAAAAAACCGACAGAGTAAAAAGGCAACCTATAGAATGGAAGACAATGTTTGAAAACCACATATCTGACAAGGGGTTGATGTCCAAAATGTGTAGCAACTCATGCAACTCAATGGGGAAAAAAACCCAGCAAATAACCTGTAAAGACATTTCTCAAAAGAAGACATACAAATGATCAACAGCTATATTAAAAAAGGTGCTCAATTTCACTGATCATCAGGTAATGAAAATGAAAACCGCAATGAACTATTTTACACCTGTTACAATGCCTATTATCAGAAAAATAAAAGATAGTAAGTATTAGTAAGGATGTAGAGAAAAGGGAACTCTTGTATACCATAGTGGGGATGTAAATTGCTATAGTCACTATGGAATACACTATGAAATTCCTCAAAAAATTAAAAAAAATTAAAGATAGAGCAATCCTACCTATGAATATATATGCAAAAGAAGTCAAATCAATATCTCAAAGAGTTATTATTTCAGCACTATTCACAATAACCAAGATATGGAATCAATGTGTCAGTCAATGGATGGATGAAGAAATTTTAGAGTACATATGAGTTGAAATACTACTCAACCTTGAAAAACATTTGGAACAACATGGATGAACCCAGAAGACATTACGAAAGTGAAATTAGCCAGACACAGGAAGACAAATACTGCATGATGTCACATATATGGAATCTAAAAGGTCAGACTTGGAGAGTAGAATAATGATTACCAGAGGCTGACGGGAAGGGGATATGGGAAGATGCTAGTCAAGGAGTGTGGCGCTTCAGTTATGGAACATATACAAATTCTGGAGATCTAACGTGAAGCAATGTGACTCTAGTTAACCATATTGTATTACATACTTGAAATTTGCTAAGACAGTAGATGATGACTATGTGAGGCTTGATGTAGTGAATATTTCACAATATGAAATGCACATATCAAATCATCAAATTAAAAATATACATTTTTAATTGGAAACAATACATCAGTAAGGAAGAGTGATGAAAAGAGGCAGGTGTTAACTATGGCACTTGCAGCCAAGGTGATGAGGCCAGGTTGGGCTGAAGAAGAGGAAGTGGAGGGGATGTCATGAGGAGGCGCTAATTCCTTGACAACTATTTATTGAGCATTTACTGAGATGCCACCCACAGACCAGGCCCTGAGGACATGGCAGTGAGCAAAGTGAACAGAGTCCCAGCTTTCATGGCACTTACATTCTGGTTGAGGAATCTAGACAATAACCAGGTAAACAAATACAAAAATATTACTAGAAAATGGTGAGTGCTAAAAGGAAAACAAAACAGGGAGACACACAGAGTGACCTCTGGGGCGGGGCCGTGGGGGGGTCTACTGTGAGTTGGCGTGCTTAGCTTACTTGGAAAGATCTCTCTAAGGAGGTGAGATCTGAGCTAAAGCCTGAATGGCACAGAGGGATGAGCTTTGGGGGCCTCAGGAGAAAACATCCTATGCAGAAGGCCCAGCAAACCCAAAGGTCCCTAAGCAGAAGTGCATATGCACATTCATGAAAGGACACAGGGCTCTGAGGCTGGAACACAGAGAACAGGAGACTCAGTTGCAGGAGGACATAAGAAAGGATGGAAGGGGTGCCCCATCCAAGCCTCGATAGCTCATAAGGAAGAAAACTCAGGGTTCTATCCTGGGTGAAGTAGGGAGTCCTTGAGAGCAGGGAAGAGAGGGACGTGATCAGATTTGCTCAAAGGAGATCATTTGTGAAGAGCAAAGTGTAGGGAGTGGATTGCAGGAGGGCAATGAGGATAATGAGAAGTGAGAGATATGAGACATCATTTAAAGATATTTTGGTGGGATGAACCTTTTAATAATGACTCAAAATCCAGGGACCATAAAACTAAATTCTATACAAGCAAATATAGTTATAATATAATTATGCTAATTTTAAATATAAACTATTTTAGTTTAAAGTAATTATACTTAAAATTATTTTGTATATAAAATGATTACACTTATTTTATTTATTAAATTTATATTCTAAAAATAATTTAAATTATAAGAGAAATAGATGTATCTTACATTATGAACAACTTATCTCTATTATATTAAGAGTATCGAGAAATTAAGAAGTAAACAAATGGGGCTGGAATGGTGGCTCATTGGCTACAGCACTTGCCTGGCATACACAAGGATGTGGGTTTGAACCCTAGCACCATGTACACAACAAAGTGTCAAAGCAATGACAGCCACATGAAAAACTAAATAAAATTGCTTTTCTCTCTCTCACTGTGCCTCTCTCTCTCTCTCTCTCAGAAAATAAATAACCATGCCAAGTACATGAGTAGACTATTTACAAACTAAAAAGGATTAAATGCAAACATCTTATACATATGAAAGCAGGCTCAGTTTGATTCCTGTTGGCAAAGCAGAGAAGCGGGCACTCTCATAAATTTCAAAATGCTACAGTCCTGCAGAGGACAGGGCTTGGTGGTAGGGAAGATGTAAGAAGAAGACAAATGTTAAAATCAAAGGTGATGTCTAAATTTTTAGTTTGAGCAACTAGGTGGGTCATGATGTCATTCACTATGACAGAGAAGACATGAGTAACTTGGAAGAGAATGAATATGTAAACAGGGAATTGGTTCCAACCCCATCAATCCAAGTTCAGTTTCAGATGTGTGATATTTGTGATCCCTATCAAACAGGCAAAAGAAGATGCCAACAGGCAAAGGGATACACAAGGGTGGAGCTCAAGACTTGAGCAGTATGTTTTCAACTTAGCAGGCTCGCTATGGTACTGAAAATCGTGGCTCCTGACGTTTACTACCTTCAACACCCTTTATAGTGTACCCAAGAAGACCATAGTGGTTCTCGAACTGTGAGGTTCCAAAGACTCACTGGTAGAATCTTTGAAGTCTGTGTCCCTAAGATCTCACCTCCAGAGATTCTGATTATGCATGAAAGCATTGGGTTGGCCCCAACAATCTTCATTTTTAATACGCACCCCAAATAATTCTGATACTAGTGGTCTGAAGCCACATGATTAAGAAACAGCCCTAGATCTCTGATGAGACCAATTAAATAATCCCAATAGTATCTTTTTCAAACTATATAAGTCACTGAAATTTATACCTAAATGGGCCTGAGATCCTGGCTAAGTATTTTATGTTCTTTTAACTCACTTGATGTTTTTTCTAAATTTTTATTTTTAATAAGGTAAAAAAAAATTACATGACTGAAAGTCAAAATAAAGAGCTGGGGACATAGCTCAGTGTTTGAGTGACTGCCAAGCATGTCTGAGGCTCTGAGTTCAATCCCCAGTACAACCCCCCCAAAAAAACTAAACAAAAAACAAAAAAAGACAAATGATATAAAAATGGAAATTTTTAAAAAATCTAATGCATTGCTCCCACCATTGTTACATTGTTATCATCCATTTTATTTCCAGTTTCATATCCAATAAGAAAGCATAATTCTGTTTACTTCTATTAGCTTCTTTTATGTATTATAAATAATTCTGAAAATTAAAATAAATAGCAATATTTTTCTTTCACAACTCTTTACCCTTCTTTTATGAAAGGTAGTGGGCTACAGATTATCTATTTTTTTTTTACAATAAATGTTAGAGATGTACAGAGATATTACACCATAAACACATATAGGCATACAGAGATGTTTGACAGTTGAATTATGTCTTGTGTTTTGCTATTAATTAAGGTTTATATTAATGCATGTTCATTATTTTATGTGTATATGGTCTACCTTCAGGATAAATTCCCAGAAGTGGGATTACTGGGTCAAAGGGTAAATACATTTGT
Source organism: Aplodontia rufa (assembly GCA_004027875.1). Taxonomy (NCBI): domain Eukaryota; kingdom Metazoa; phylum Chordata; class Mammalia; order Rodentia; family Aplodontiidae; genus Aplodontia; species Aplodontia rufa. The sequence goes on along the minus strand of PVKS010027149.1, from coordinate 13,331 downwards.
AATTTTGATAAAGATTGCCAAATTGCCCACTGCAGGGGGTGTGCTGTTTCCATCCCTACCCATTTCTCCACAACCACGCCAACAGAGACTGTTGTTAAACTTTTGGATTTTTGCCAACCTGATAGGTGAGAACTGTTATTTCAGTTTAATTTCACAATGCTTTGTTTCTTATTGTGAGTGAAATTAATGTTTTTAAAAATATATGGGCAATTTATGTTTCTTTTTTTTCTGTAAATGGTTTATTCATAAACTTTTTGGCCTTTTTTCTTTTTCAATTTCTAGGAGCTCTTTATATATGAAAGCAACGAGTTCTTTTTGATATGACATAGTTATTTCCAGTATTTCCATTTAATTTGCTTATTTTAACAATATATTTGAAGTATCTGCTTTTCTTTTATGGGCCCTGTGTAATTGTGTAACTGTTAATTGGGTTTCCCTCTCTCCAAAGTGATAGGAGAATTCACCCATTCTTTTTATTGTTTCAGCAATTCTGTAAGTAGGTATTATCAGCCTTATTTTATCAATGAGGAAATTGAAATCCAACACTTAGATTATGTTTTTCTTACACCTAAGCTTTCTCAGAACATGATCTAAGGAGTAAGAAAATAAATTATCCTTCTTGGGGTCACTTAGCAAATTTTTGTTCAGGAGTTTTGTGAAATTACTGTTTGCTCTTCATTTTGAATCTGAAGTTTTAATGCTAAGTCAGCTGTGGTCGTTGCAGGAAAATCTTTGCAAAATACAATCTAGGTTGCTAAAGAATGTGGTCCTGCTATTTTTTCTGAGGCTTTAAATAATCACAAGATTGCCAAGGATTTGTAATCATTAATATTTGCATTTAAACAAAAACAAAAACTCTCCCAAACTTATAAACATCGATGCTGGAAGCCAACATGCTGAAACTGCCAGGGCCAGGCACACCACCTACGGACGTCAGCAAATGTCCCTTTTAATTGAACGCTCAAAAGGATATCTGCAGGTGAGCAGAGAGGCCCTGTGGTGGCCACACTGGACCACATTAAAGGACACCTGGAGTCAATGGCAGCCCTCTGTCCCTGTCTCTCCCTTTCTCTCTGCCAGGGCCAGCAGGGAGGGACAGTGCTGACGTGTCTATTGAGGACTAGGAAAAATACTCTGTTTGTGAGCCAGTCCTCTGAAGAAGGATGACCCAGTTGAAGTCATGCCCCTACAGGCTCCTTTTCCTACTAAACTGCAGAACCTTCGGAGGCCACGCTCCACGCAAGCAAGCCAGTGAGATACACATTGCGCAAGTGGCAAGGTACATGATTTATTGCAAGGTCACCTTTCAGATCTAGAGGTCATAACAGCTGTTCAAGAATTGACTCTGATCGTTTGGTGAGCACTGCCTTGAGCCCTGGGTAGAGATGGACTCTGAGGCCATTCCAGGCACTGTGCTGTGTAGCTCTGAGGCTCACAGCAATGTCTGCTATGACAGAGGAGGAAGCAAATCACACTCCTGCCAAGCATCTGTCAATTGCAATGGAAGGAATTGTCATCAGTTTATGGAACCTAGGCCTGATGGAGTCAGTTGGGATACATATGCTCACCCAAAATGTTTGGTTCTAGAGAAGCTGCTTCAGTTTATTTTCCAGAGGGCGATATGTATCATCTAGAAGACTGACATTGTGTTTAGTTTGCCTTACCCTGCAATATTTTCACTCCTCCAATTCCCTTCTCATGATCTAACACCGTGCTTTGCAATAACAGGTGTTCAATGAATGCAACTGAATTACATCATATTACTGGATTAAGTTTTGGAAATTACTTTGCAAGTATTCATACATTAATTTGACAAATACTTACATAGCACAGACTTCTATGCCTAGTACTGGGTTTGATTCCAGGACTATGAATGATGACAGATAATGGGCTCTAAGGTAGAGATACTCTCCAAATGCATGAGTTAAATGTTTCAAGTTTTAGTAGAGTGCAACGCGTTGATTTTTTTCACTATGGCTCATGCTTCAGTGTCAAGTCTAAAAATTGTTTGCCTACCTCTAATTCTTGAAGATTTTCTCCTATTTCTTTTCCTAAAGCATTTAAACATTCACATTTTACCTTTGAATTAATAAGCCACTTTGAGTTACTTCTTGTAAAGGGGTGAGGTTCAAGGTTCCTCTTTTCCTTCCTTCCTTTCTTGATTATAGATGCCCAACTGCTCTGGTGCCATTTGTTGAAAAGGCTATCTTTTCTCCGTTGTATTGCATTAATGCACTTTGATAAAAGATCAGTTGGACATGCCTGTGTGAGTTTAATTCTGTTTTCTCTATTTTATTCCTTTCATCTATATACCACAGTTTTGACTGCTGTAGACTTGAATAGAGTATTGAAATTGGTTCTTCCCATTTTAGCCTTCCTTTTCAAAGCTGTTTTTTTTTAGCTATTCTGTCATTTCTTATCCATATAAAATTTTAGAATTTTTTTCTATATTCAAAAAACTTGCTGCAATATTGGTAGGAATTACGTTAAACTTGTATTTCAATTTTGGGAAAACTGACTTCTTTACCTAGCTGAGTCCCAAATCCATGCACATAGTATATCTCACTTTTCATTTAGGACTTTTTTTTCAACACACAAGTCCTACACATGTTTTACTATATTTAAATCCAATTATTTTATTTTCTGCACATTTATAAATGGCATTATATTTTTAACGTCAATATCCATACGTTTATTGTTTTGTGTGTTAATGTCATATTCTGTACCCTGATGAAATCATTTGTTAATTCTAGGAGGGTTTTTTTTCTTTTTTTGAGATTATTTTTCAGATAGGCAATCATGTCACCCACAAATAGGGACAGTTTTCTCTCTTCCTTTTTGATATGTATGCCTTTCATTTTCTTTTATTGCCTTTATACTGGTTAATCTATTTTGAATGAATTGTGAGAATGGGTATTCTTGCCTTGTTTCTGATCTTAGAAGGAAAACATTTTATTGGTAAATCTGATGTAAGCTGAAGGATTTTTGTAGATGTCCTTTGTTAAGAAAATTCCTCCGGGGCTGGAGCGGTGGCTCAGTGGTTTCAGCGCATGCCTGGCAAGCACGAGGACCCGGGTTCAAACCCCGGCACCACGTACACAACTGAGTGTTGGAGCAACGAGGGCCACGTGAAAAACTAAAGTTGTTTCTCTCTTTCTGTCTCTCACACTGTCCCTCTCTCTTTCAAAGAAAGAAAGAAAGAAAGAAAGAAAGAAAATTCTTCTCTATTCCCATTTTCTGAGAGCTTCTTATTTTAAAATCATAAATGGTTATTAAAAATTTTTGCATTGATTCATATGGTCATGTGATTTTTCTTCCTTAGCCCAGTAATATAGAGGATTATATTGATTGATTTTTAAATGGTAAATGAGATTTGCCTCTTTGGAATAGATTCCACTTGCCCATGATTCTGTGTTGATGAATTATATTGATGATGAATTATATGTTGATGAAATAATTTTTTATACCTATATTCAAGAGGAATATTGATCTGTACTTTTTGGCACTGTTTTTTTCTGCTTTTAGTATAATAACTCTTATACTAGCCACACAAAATTATTTGGGATGAGGTCTCTCCCCTTCCATAGATTGGTGGAATCCTTCTTTAAATGGTAGAATTTCCAATGAAGCCATTAAGGCCTGCAGATGTTTTTGTTTTTGTTCTTGTTTTTGGAATTTTTTTAAATGACAAACTCAAATTCCTTAATGGATATATGGTTATTAGAATTAGCTCTTCCATATTACATGCATGATGGTAGTTTGCATTTTTAAAGGAATTGGTCCATTTTATTCAAATTGTCAAATGTATCTACATAGAATTATTTGTAGTATTCCCTTTTTATATCTGAAGAATCAGAAGGTGACATCCTCTGTTGCATTATTGAAATTAATAACTTGTATTCCCTGTCTCTTTTGTTAATGTTATTAGAGCTTTACGTGATAATTTCAAAGAATCAATTCATTGATTTTTCTTTACTGTTTCTGTTTTCATGTCATTTATTAATTTTTATCTTAAATTTATCTTCCTTTTGCTTGTTTAGATATGAACTTGTCATAGTATCTTGAGGTGGAAGTTTAGATTATTGTTTTGAGATTTTAACTCTTTGTACTGTGTAAATTTAGTATCATAAAATTGCCTCTCAGCATTGTTTTAGCTGTTTCATGGATTTGGATCTGTTGTATTTTAGTTTTTCAGTTCACTGTATTATTCATTTTCCATGGTTATTTAGAAGCGTGTTTTACAGCTCATAACTATGCAAGATTGTCTTTTTATCTTTCTGTTATTGAGTTCTGGTTTGATTCCTTCCGAGTAGGAGGAGTATTCCCTTTTGATATCTGAAAACTCTTCAGTGATATCCCCTATTTCATTATTGAAATTGGAAACTTGTTAAATTTTGGGAGTCTTTAATTCTTTTTTTAAGAGAGAGTTAATTTTTATTATTTTTTCATCTGATTTTTGTTTCTCCTTCACTTAGTTGTGTATGTGGTGCTGGGGTTTGAACCCAGGTCCTCAAGCATGGCAGGCAAGCACTCTACCACAGAGCCACCACTCCAGCCCAATTTTAGGAGATTTTATTACCGAGAACATAATCTATTTTGGTATAGGTTTTGCGAGTCCTTGAAAAGAATGTGTATTTGGTTGGTTGGGGGTGTTCTGTAAACGTCATTTGGGTCCTCTTGGTTGATGGTGGTGCTGAGTTCTACATTCTTGTTGGTTTTCTATCTAGTCATTCTATTAATCACTGAGAAAGAAGTCTGCTATCTTAATTGTGGGTTTGGCTTATTTTTACTTTTGAGTTCTGTCAGTTTTTGCCCCGCCGGTATTATAAGGTGTTGTTAGGTGCGTGCACACATAAGACTGAAATACCTTTTTGGTGGATTGATCTTTGATATTCTATAGTGACCCTGTCTGTCTCTGGTAATTTACTTTGCTCTGAAGTTAACCTTTTTATGTTAATATAGCAACTCCTCCTTATTATTTATGTTTATAGGAATTTTTTCCTACTTTTTCTTTTTATCTGCCTATATCATTTTTTTGAAGTGAGTTTCTTATCTGATTATATCAGGTTTTTAATCCATTCTGAAAATGTCTGTTAACTGGTATATTTAGACCATTTACATTTAATCTAGTTATTGACATTTTAAGGGTTATGTCTGCAATGAAAAAAATTTTTCGTGTGTTTTAGCTCTGATTTTTGTTTCTTGGTTTTCTCTTTTCCTGTTTTCTTGTGGGTTACTTAACATTTTTTAGAATTCTACTTTTGTTTATGTTGTTTTTTTGAATCTGCACTTTGTTCTCTAAGTATTACATAGATAATTCATTATAGTCTACAGATGTCATCATTTGACCATTGAATTCATTGTATTTATCCAATTTGGGGTTCATTCAAGCTACTTGAGTCTGTCGATTATGTTTCTTAACAAATGTGGGATGTTTTCAACCATAATTTTTTTCAAAGCACTTTTCAGTTCTACTCTCTGTCTCTCTCTCTTCTCCTTCAAGCACTCTGATAACATGAATATTCAAAGTTTTGTTAGATTCCCACAGATTTAAACTCCCTAACCTCTTTTCATTTTTTATATATCTTCTATTTGTTGCTCAGATTAGATAATTTCTATTCTTCTATCATCTAGTTATTTCTTTCATCCCTTCCATTCTGTAGTGAAGCCCTTCCGTTATTTTAATTATAATTTTCAGTCCAAAATTCTCCATTTGGTTCTTTATAGCTTCTACTTTTTGCAGAGACTTTCTATGTCTTTGCTAAGGATTTCCATCTTTTCGTTTGTTTCAAATGTATTTGTAGTTGCTCATTAAAGTAGTTTTTACTGTGGTTTCTTTAACACCTTTGTGAGAAAATTCTAACATTTCCTGTCATTTATTTATTACTTTTTCATTTAGTTTAAGATTTTCCTCGTTTTGGGTATGACAAGTGATTGTTGATCAAAACCTGAATATTTTGTATTATGTCCTGAGACTCTGGATCTTATTTAAAATCTTCTGTTTAGCTGGATTTTTCTTATGGCAATCTGATAAGGCAATGGAAGACATCACTTTGGTACTGCTTGGTAGAGGTTAAAGTTCAGGTTCCCTTCCTGGCCTCCATTGACACCCAAGGAGTGACATTCCTTGTTACTACAAGTCATAGGTAGAAATTCTAGCTCCCCACATGATCACCACTGCAATGGAAGTGGCCTTGCAACTACTGGGAAAGTAGAGGTTCTCATGTTCTATTGTTCTTCCTCCAACGCCACTCCAGTGGGAAGAGGTAGAGGTACCTAATTGCTCTGAGGTAAAGTAGTCCAGGCTTCTGACACAATCGCCACTGCCTGTGGGAGGGAGAGGGCCCTCCTTACTGGCTCTGGGGAAGAAAGTCCTGACTCCTTACTTGGTCTTATCTTGTTACCCCTTCATGAATGTTAGACACCTCATTTCAGCCTTGATAGGAGACATCCAAGCCCCTCATTCAGTATTTGCTGGGGTGGGGTGAGGTTTGCTATAATCTTTCCTTAGTATTTGGCCAGAACAGAAAAAAATTATTTAAATACTTCTGTTTTGCCATGTTGACCATTTCCTGGTCCTTCAGCATTTTTCTCCTTTCTGATTTCACCCTTTCTGATTTCCCAGACATTTACACACCAGGCCTGTGAAATATGAGACAAAAAGGAAATCCGAGGGACTCACTACATGTTCTTTGAATCTCAAATTCCCTTGTGCTTTTCTTAGCTCTTTTCCAGTTATATGTGTCTATTTTATATGCAATTACCGGGTTTTTTAGTTGTATTTAGAGGAAGAAATAGGGGAAAGTATATCTATTCTATTACTCCCAGAAGCAGGAGTTTGCTGAATGCTTTTAAATGTTTTTTTTCCCTTTTGATCTTTTAGATCAATGGCCTATCCTAGGACCTATCATAGGATTCAACTCAAGGAAGTACTCAGTGAATGGATTTGTATTTTATTTCATTTTAGAAATCCCCAAAAAAAGTGTATTTCTGTGGGCAAATCTCATTATATTATTTTCAACCTCATCATTATTGACATTTTGAGCTACATGATTCTTTGTTGGTTGGGGGCCTATTGTGTGCTTTGTAGAATGTTTAGAGAGTCCTTGGCTTTTACCCACTAGATTCCAGTAGCATCCCCAAATGGTGACCATCAAAAATTTCTCCAGATTTTGACAAGTGTCACCCTTGGTTAAAATACACTGATAAAGACTCAGACATCCAAATTTTCTCATAAATAGTGGGGTTTTTAAATGTAGTGACCAAGAGAATATTGCCTCATACACTATAGCTGTTCTCCCTTCGTATGATCCTTTGAAGAAAACAACATATTCCTTTGAGGAAAATAATAATATGCAGAGAGGATTTACTCTTTGAAAATTGCCATACTGACTAGAACTGTCCTTCACTTAGCACTTTGCTGCATGTGGGACCCTGCAGGGCCTGGTGGTCAATGAAGGCTTTGCAGTGGATGGGGAAATTGTGCTCTCCAAATGCTTCTCATACAGCCAGAAATAAGAGAAAGAGAATTCAAGTTCAACTTCAAGTTCATGTTTCAGCGTCAAATCTAGGAACAGGAGGCAGCAAAGTAACATTTCGAGCAAGAGTTTTCATCCTTCTGTTAAACATAAATTAGACGATCTTTACCTACCCACTTGACATCAGCAGCTTGTTCAGAATTGAGTCTGTAGTACAAAACAAAAGGAGATCTCCACTTTCTCTATACACTCCAGAATCCTCAGAGTCCTTAAGCTACAATAGGTGAAAGAGACGATGAATGGACCCAGTTGCCCCTGAAGAGTTGGTTGTGTGAACTTGAGCAGCCTGCTCAATCCACTGGTGCCTGACCCCTTACTTGTGAAGTGAGGATAATAATAGTAGCTACTTTATAGCTATATAAATAAATTAACATATATTAAAACCTAAGGACACTGCCATGCGCAGGGTTTGCTCTAATTATTGCTATCGTCCTTGTAAACTGAGAGACTTTTGCTGATATCAACAGATCAAATCAATACTGTGTCCTCAAATCTCAAAGGCTTCAGATAGTGCTTAGATGTTTCAGAAAAACGTCTCTAATCAAATTTACAGAACTTCATGGTGATGAGAGCCTAATGCCCCAGGAAAGAGAGTCATTCAGGTAGCTGGTACTAGGCTGCATCTCAGCCCCATAGGACTTGCCTCAGCTTATGATTTCAGCTTGTTGAATTCACCATACTGTCTTCCACACTGATCTGTTATTTTCTTTTACCGAACCTTTATTTTTCCTTAGAATGCTTAGGCAATTATCACTAAGTATGCTTGTTTAATCTCTCCTCTATCAGACTGTGAGTGTAATAAGAGGAAGGATCATATCGTTTTCCCTCACAATTATTTTTGTAGCATTTAACGTAGTGTCCAACACATAGTTGTGTTCCTTCAAAAATAATTTTTGAGTAGATAAAGGAATCTCAGAGAATTTCCATCTAAACAGGGTCCACTCGTGGAAAACAGGGTGCATGGATGGGAAGGCAGGGAGGGAGAGAGAAATAGAGGCAAGGAGTAAGAAAAGAAAGTAACATATAAATTCAGTTTTTTAAGCTTTTTTTCTTTTTACTTTGCCAGAGCCAAAGTGTGTAAGTGCTTTTTAGAGGGTCTGGTTCATTTTCAAAACCTACTCTGGGCACTTTAAATCCAAATAATTTTCTAGTTATTTCCTAAAAAAAAAAACTTTAGTGATCTATTCATTCAATTTATTGAGCATTAATTATGTACCAGGCATTAATTATGTCTAGTGCTGTGGATGTAGCAGAGGACGAGCAAAGTTCTAATTTTTTTTTTTAAACAGGGATTGAACCTGAGGTTAAAAACAAATTTTTAAAAGTACCCTCTGGGTTACTTGTGAAATACATGGATTTCCTGAAAAATTATAATTCAGTAGGAATAGAGTAGGGCCAAAAAATCTATAATTTCAATGAGTCCTAAACGATTTTGGAGAGGATATTGCAGATTGAATCCAGGGATGCTTAACTAGTGAGCCACATCCCCAACTCTTTTTATTTTGAGACAGGGTCTCACTAAGTTGCTGAGGGCCTCACTAAATTGCTGAGGCTGGCTTTGAACTCGGGAACCTCCTGCCTCAGTCTCCTGAGTCACTGGGATTACAGTTGTGCATCTGGCACAAAGTTTTTACTTCAAACTGTTTGCAAAAGAGTGAGAGTAGGCAGACAACATACGCTCAAGCATTTAAGCAAATAGGGAGGACAAACACTTATTTTTCGAAAAGATGCCTGCCCTCTCTCAAAAGTATTTTGCATTGGTGATTCTACTGCAACCCAGGAATCTTCAGGGGAGCCTGTTCAGCTTAGAGCCCACCTCCATCCCTGCCTGCTGGCCTCCCTTTCTCCATTCATTTAACATACACTTAGTGAACCCCCTACATGCCAGATGCTCCTCTAGACTGAAGATGCCCAGAAAGCATGACTAGTCCTCTGCTCTCATGGAGCTCACAGTCCAGTGAGGGACAGAAGCAAATAACTGAGGATCCAGCAAAATGTCAGCTAATGATAGTGTCAAGAACAAAGCAGAAAGGAACAGAGAGTAGCAGGGGCAGAGGAATCATGCAGGGGCTGGCACAAGGCCTCTCAGGGGAGAGGATACTTGAGCTGAGACTTGAATGCAGGGAAGGCAGAGCTTGGGGATGTCTGGGGGACAGTGATCCAGCCAGGCTCAAGGCCCTGTGACTAGAAGGTGTCTGGTGCGTTCTGAAGACTACAATGTCAGAGGGGCCTGTAGCCAAGTGAAGACGGGGACAGCAGCGAAAGGAGACATCAGAGGGGACCGGACATAGCTAAACTACAGGGTCCTGCAGTAAGAAATGGGCCCCGCACTTCGGAAACCCGTAACTGTGTAGTCAGGAAGCCTCATAGCTAAGGATGTGTCCCTGGGCTGCATTTCTCCCACAGGGGGCTGTTTCCTCCTCTGTGAAATGTGGGAGGCTGAACTCCGAGCCCTCTGAGGTACTTTCCACCCCACAGTGGCTTGGCCTCCTGACAGTTGATGTACATCAAAGGCAGCTGCCTTTGGACCATGGGGCTGTGGGGAAGACTCGGAGGCCAACTGAATCATAACCAGCTGCTCCCATTTCTAGGTGTCAGGCCCAGTGCTAAATACTATGTGTTAAACATTTCATGTATGAAATCTCCTTTCCACTTACAATGGAAAAACGGGCTTACAACTATTGGAAATTTCTACAAATGTGACATTAATGAATAATGTTGTTTAGCCGAGATAAATCATTAATTGCCCAAATACTGAAGTTGAATGTGTATTTCTGAGACTGGTATAAATCTGCAAACTGAAAAAGAAAAGATCATGATCTATTCCTTAATAACTGCATTTTTCAAGACATTTGCTTTTATTCCAGATGTGAAAAGATGAAAGCATATTGATGCATATTACCAAGATGACTACCTAGTTATGTGAGGTCAGTTGAAAGCTCTTTTGAACAACTCTCAGTTCATTAGGTTGTACAATGTGAGACCAGCACAGTGATCATGTGCTCTGAACTAGAGATGAGACAATGAATACAAATGTCCCCTAGGGACACAGAGACAATCTACTTGAAATCACACCATTCCACAAAATCCAAGATGTGGGCTTTCTGAAGAGATAAGCTACAGTTTTTATTGTTGTTTTTAAGTTGTGTTTTTGTTTTTATTTTACCAGGGATTGAACCCAGTGGTGCTTAACCACTGAGCAACATCCTCAGATCTTTTTATTTTTTAATTTTGAGACAGGGTCTCACTAAGTTACTTAGAGCCTCGCTAAGTGGCTGAGGCTGGCTTTGAACCTGCAATTCTCTTGCCTCAGCCTCCCAAGCCACTGGGAAAGTTATGTTTTTATACAATTGCTGTTATTGCATCTTTGAAATGCAGCAGGTTTCCAACTATTCTAGAAAAAGTCACTATTGCTGTTTAGATATCACTAGACATGATGAGTAAAAAAAAACAGAATTTGTATTAGCAGGAGACAGAAATCCAGAAGAAATCTAGATCTGCCAACAAAGAAATGAAATATCCGAACTTTTAATCTAGCAAATTTTTCTGATTTGATTGTAAAGCAGCAACTTCATGCTTCAAATTAAAGGGTCTCTGCTGCTTCAAATTAAAGGGTCTCTGCTAAAGTGGCTTTTCTTCTGTTTAAAAATAAGCTTTTGAACCGAATGTGATAATTCATGCCTGTAATCCCTGTGGCTTGGGAGACTGAGGAAAGAGGATCACAAGTTCAATGTCAGTCCCATCTACTTAGCAAGGCCCTATGCAACTTAGTGAGACCCTGTCTCAAAATAAAAAATGAAAAGGGCTGGGTAAATACCTTGGTGGTTAAGTGCCCCTTGGTTCAATCCCAAGTACAAAAAAAAAAAAAGGCTTTTGAAATCAAATAAAGGAAAATATAGCCAGATAAACCAAACATTCAGTACTATAAATAACTGGTCTGAGAGGCAGTGTGATATAGTGAAACTGACTGTATTGCTTTTGCTTGGAACCCCCTACGAAGTTTCCAGCATACTCAAAATAGAAAATCCTACTATGGCCTCTAAAGACTTGGGTCTGGCTCCTGGCTCCATCTTCAACTTCATTTCCTTCCTGGTTCCCTTACCCAACCTTCCTTCTCTTTCTAGTCTCTTACCCTTTTTCTTTATCCTCAGTAAGACTTCATGGTTTTTGGTTGATTTTTTTTGTCTTTGCCTCCAAGCTCTTAGCTTCTTGGACACTGGGACTTTTTGAAAGAGAGAGTGTGAGAAAGAATCAATTTTATTTATTTTTTTCATCTGGTTTTTGTTTTTCTGAGACTTAGTTGTGTATGTGGTGCTAGGGTTTGAACTCAGATCCTTGCACATGACAGGCAAACACTTCAACCTCTAAGCCACCACTCCAACCTCACATTTTTTGTATGCTTGTGCCAAGCCTATGGTAGGTGCTCAAAATATTTTTGACTGAATGAACATACAAATAAACAAAGCACTAGATTGCATTTGTTGATATCAAAGTCTGTTTCTTCCATCGGGGTCATGTGACATTGGGGATGTTGCTCAACCTCCCCATTCCTCAAAAATAATAAGACTGATTTTTCTCTTTGGGATTCACATTGTAAAGTCTTTCCTTCCAGTAATTAATAGCAAAATTTTGTATTTACAAAAGCATTATTTTTCAAAATTAACAAAACTCAATTTTCTGGATTTGTGTATGTCTGACATCATGAAACGATACTTTCTAAAAGCCCGGGTGCATGAGGATCTGCAGACAGCCTTCTATTCCTTTAATTTGAGGTTTATCTTGAAACATTTAATAAGAATGTATGTGTCCATCCATCCGTGTCTTTGTACTGTTGAAGTGTATTTTTTTCCTGTCACTAGATATAGAGAAGATGGGCACCCAACTTTGTAATTTTTGCCCCCTATATTTCATGATTCTCATGAAGTGACAGGAACTGGTTGGAGTAATGTGGGCTTCAAAGCCAGACTAAAATGCAATGAAATGATGAAAACTAGATTTTTCAACGGCCCCCATTAAAGTTGTTGGGAAAACCCATACCCCTTAAAGTGTTTGATGATTTTCAGTTTGACTGGTACTCTGTTTCTTACAATAAACTCAGCTGAAAGGTGTTGCTTTAAAGAAAATGAAAATTAGATGGGCACATAAAACCCAGCCACGAAAACCCATGCTAACATTTGATGGGTAGATACAATAAAATTAAAGATTCTATTCCTTTTAAGCCCAGACCTCTGAGGAGTGTATACTTAAGTAGGATCCAAAGGCTGGAACACAACACTATAAACTAGCCTGTGTTCCTTGGCTTTTATCCCTATACGCTGCTATATTCATTAGTATTCCATACTAACCCACTCTCCTGGAATAAATTAAAATGAAAATGTACAGATAAAAATTCAAATGGTATAGATGAAGTAGGGCAGGGGTTTTCTGAAGGAATCAACATGATCACTAATGAACTCTGACCTCTAACACTTCACCTGGAACCTACAGTGTTCCTATGACATTCCACATACTCCTGCTTATGACAGAATTTATGCATTGGCTTTGGTGGAGAATGTTGCGAACAGATGCCACCTTAAAAACACTCCATTTTTCACCCAGAGAACCAAGGGTCGAATGTCTTCACTCATCTGTGGAGGCTGGAGCTAGACCCTGGCCATGGAGAAAGGAGATCTAGTATCATGTTTTAAATCCAGATAAGGTGTACTGTCATACAACCTAATACATTTTTAGAGATGTTTTGGGAAGGGGAGGGGAGGGATAAGGGTGGTAATTGGGGGGGGCTCTTGGGGGTAA
>PVKS010027148.1:7852-27928 GCA_004027875.1 Aplodontia rufa | reverse complement strand
ATTTTCCCCTTAGGAAAGCTTTCATGCTGTCCCAAAGGTTTCGATATGTTGTGTCTTCATTTTCGTTCTCTTCCAAGAATTTGTGGATTGCTTCTTTCATGTCTTCTTAGATCCATTCTTCATTTAATAGGGTATTATTCACTCTCCAATAATATGTGTGTTTTCTGTTATGATTATTGCTGTTGATTGCTAGGGTCATAGTGTTGTGGTCTGAAAGGACACACGGGATAATGTCTACTTTCTTATATTTGCTGAGATTATCTTTATGAACCAGAATAGGATCTATTTTGGAAAAGGATCCATGTGCTGCAGAGAAGAAGGTGTATTCTGCTAACTTTGGATGGTAAATTCTATATTGGTCTGTGAAGTCCATTTGGTTTATAGAGTTATTCAGGCTGGCAATTTCTTTATTGATTTTTTGTTTTGATGATCTGTCTAATGGTGACAGTGGAGTGTTGAAGTCTCCCAGTATTATTGTGTTATGATCCACGAGAGGTTTGATGTCGTGAAGTAATTTATTCACGTAATTGGGTGCACTGTTGTTTGGAGAGTAGATATTAAGTATGGTTATTTCTTCCTGTTGAAGGGTTCCTTTTAGTACTAGGTAGTGGCCTTCTTTATCTCTTTTGATTGATTTATGATTGAAATTTACTTTGTCGGGTATAAGTATAGCGACACTGGCTTGTTTTCTTTGTCCATAAGCATGGTAGATTTTCTTTTCCATTCTTTCACCCTTAATATGTGGATATCTTTGCCTGTTAGGTGAGTTTCTTGTAAGCAGCATATGGTTGGATTATGTTTTTTGATCCAGTCTGCAAGTCTGTGTCTTTTGAGTGGTGCATTTAGACCATTCACATTCAGTGTTAAGATAGAACTGTGCAGTTGTTTCGTAGTCATTGTGTCTTACTTAACTATTTCCGTGGTTGCCTTGGTTGGTTCTTGGTGGGTGATACCTTCACTGAATTTCTTCATTTTGTGGATTATGGGTATCAAGTGCTTGTTCTTCTGTCTGGAGTATTTCCTTGAGAATTCTTTGTAGGGCAGGTTTTCTATTGACAAATTCTGCCAATTTTGTTTTGTCATGGAAAGTTTTTATTTCTCCATCAAATTTGAAGCTGAGCTTTGCTGGGTATAGAATTCTAGGCTGCATGTTGTGGTCATTTAGATGTTGAAAGATATTATTCCAAGACCTTCTTGCTTCCAGTGTCTGGGTTGAGAAGTCACATTCAATTCTTATTGGCTTGCCTCTGAATGTGATTTGGCGTTTCTCCCTTGCTGCTTTTAATACAGTTTCTTTGGTATCTCTGTTGTACATTTTGAATATGATGTGTCTAGGTGAGTTTCTCTTTTGATTAGGCCTATTGGGTGTCCTGTAAGCTTCCTGGATGAGCATGTCAGATTCTACTTTTATGTGAGAGAAATTTTCTTTCACGATTTCTTTGAGAATATTTCTCATACCATTGGTGTGCGTCTCAATTTCTTCCTGTATTCCAATTATTCTCAGATTTTTTCTCTTCATTTCATCCCAGACATTCTTGAAATACTGGTCATGGTCGTTTAATTTTTTTTCCTTTTTGATGTCTGTGAGCTCTAGCTTGGTCAACCTGTCTTCATTTTCGGAGGTTCTTTCTTCATTGGCACAGGTTCTATTTTCTACTAAAGTTAATTTATTATTAAATTCTCGCATGGTCCCTTTCATGTCATTGACTACAGATTTGAGGTCTGTAAGTTCCTTTTTGAGAGAATCTATTACTGTAATAATCGAGTTGACAAATCTTGGATTTTCTCCGTTATTCCCTTCATTATCTCATCTTTTAAGTCATTGATCCTTTTTGTTGTCAGCTCACTGATTATTATTCTAGATTTTCATCCCAGTCCCTGGCCATAGCCCCCCTATCAGGGGAGTTTGGGGATTGTTGTGAACCTCTTGGAGTTTGATTTCTCATGCTTGAAGAGATTCTTCTCTCTTATTTACAAGGTGAACCTTTTGTGGGAGCAATACAGGTTCTGTGGCTCTTTTTCCTGTCTTCTGCCTACGGACTAAGCTATTGGGTTGTGAGATCCGTCCCAACCCTTATTTGAGATGGGGTTTTGTCAGGAGAGTTGATTTCAAAAGACAACCCCTTTTACTCCGATCTATTTGTTACCCTTACAGAATTCCAACACCTCATGCGCTAGTAGCAAATTAACAATATGTACAACCAAAGCTTACAATAAACAATAGTAAATTAGTTATTTAGCATCCACTAAAATGGACTATCGAATTTGGCCTATGCAACTAGTGTTAGTAATAATCAATACTTTTGGTGATACTAGAAAATTACTATTACATATGACAGTATTCAGGAACAAATACGTGTTACTCAGATTAACAATTACTGCAGTAATATTTACACAGTCTAAATAATGGGGGTGTAAAGTGAGTTAACTAATTTGGAGTCAGAAGGGGGGGTAATGCCAGTGAATATAAGAGAGAAGTTTATGTATACCAATTATGTACAGTGAGAAAGTGGAGGAGTTAAAGAATTTGCTGTAGAAAGAACAAGACAATGCTAAGGGGAAAACATTTGAAGAGAAAAGGAAATTGAACAGAAAAAATTTACTAACTTTGAAATAAAGGAGGAAAGAAAGAAATAGAAAAGAAGGTACAGATCCGAGGGGAAGCTAGGATAGCTGTGGCCTAATATAGGAAGGGTAAAAGGGTTATTGGCAAGATTTGAGTTATTGCTAAAATTTAAGGGAAGAAGTGTTCCCTGAGAATTATGCTTTTCAGGCATAAAATATTTCAATGACTTTATGCACTGACCAGAGTCCTTCTTCTCAAGAATGAGAACAGGGCTAGGACAGATGTGTAAGAGTGAGTCAGATATGCTAAATAGGAAAAAAAAAGAAAAAGAGAAAGAAACCTTAAAAACAGGCTACCAAAATAAGAAGAACTACTATTGTTAATTTTCCCTCTAAGAGGAGAGAGAAAAAAGAAAAGGGAAAAATTTTTTAAAAAAGGGAGGTGTAGGGGTTAACTGCTCTTCGACATTAGCATAACAGAAAAGTAAAAACCGCTAGAGTTTTTATATATTGGAGAACCAGAAAACTCCACCAGATATTGCCTTGGTACACACCTAGAAAATGAAGTCAAAATCAAAAAAAGTGGGGAGGAAAAAATACTTAATAGGAAAACCCTGGAAGCATTGATATTATGAGTGTCTCTGGTCCTTTCAGGGAATGGATCTTCTATTTCTGGCTGAATATGACCAGTTTTAATTTTTTTTGAAGCTGGATTCAGGCGATCTGAAAGTCAGAAGATATTGTTATCAGAGCTCCATCTGCTGGTAGTTGTTGAAAATGACTTCTGTGATCCCAGAGGTGGAGATCAGCTGTTCCAAGCTGTGAATGACCTTCTGTCTATGGTGGAAGGACAGAGCCTTGAACCCCATTACTACCTCAGCCCCAGATCCTTTATGAAAGAAGGATTCAGGACCCCGACCCCTCCTTCTGTTGAGTCAGCCTGTGATCAGCTGCTGGTTCCAGGCACAGTTTTATGAGCCTGTTTTTCAGACCCAGGGAGGCAGGTCCAGGACAGGGAGTGTGGTTTTAAAGATGGACGCTCCCCAGGCTTCGCTGCTCCCACACCTTTTCAGGGCTTCAGCCAAGCCTTCTTGTCCCATTTCCACCTGTGATCTCAGCTGCCTCCAGACGGAATATTTAGAGCTTGCTTTGCAATCCCAAAGAGGTCTTGCCCTGATTGGGCGGGCTGGGAGTGTGGTAACTAACAGGGGGATAAAAGCCAGACGCTTGCTCAGTTCCCATGCCCTTGCAGTTCCTGCATCCACCTCTTCCTCCCAAACTGCTGCTCTGTGCTTGTATGAACGCTATTTCCAGTCACTGATCCTGCCGCCAGACAGAGCGCAGGTCCGGGAAGGGCCCTCGCCAGAACAATGTCTTTAAAGCTGTGCAGGTTTACTTTGCCAATGTGATTCAGGAGGGCGGGAATGTATGCAGGAGAGTGCAAATGCTGGCCAGCGTGCCATCGGGCCAGCCGCTGCCACGGCAGTGCAGAACAAAGAATCTCTGGTCGCTCCTAAGTCTCTATTCCCCAAAACCACTGCTAAGATTAGGACTGGTGATTCACAATGCTAATCACCCAAACACACCTCAAAATACTGGTGAGAAGCTGGAGATATCCTGATCAGTCGCAGGGGTTCAGGGGAAGCCTTTTGTCTTCAGATCGCCATCTTGAAACTTGCAGAATTTCATATTATTTTGATTTGTAAGAATATAATATTCTCCTTTGGGACTTTTTTAGATTTATACGATCTGAAGAGAAACCAGAGTATGTCCTCTGGGACTTTTTTAAATCATCATTTAAAATATAAAACCATTCTCACAAAAAGTAAAAATACAAAAACAGTTTTTTAATTATTTTTAAAAGGAACAAATAGAATATTAAACAATTCTTAGCTTTGAGCTAATCAAAGCTAAGAATTGTTTAATATTCACCCTTGATCTATTTGATTTCAATTTATTTATTTTTCTCTTTTACTTATATTTCAGAGACATGGACAATCCACCCTCCATCCCAAAGGACTGACCCAGTGAGAAAAACTTAGCACAGGTGAAATTACAAAGTGCAGAACCTCCTAAGCTTTCCATTCCCTGAAAGAAGCCCACTTGATCATGATGTATTATCTTTTTATATATTTTTGATGCAATTACCTAGGATCTATGTGTCTGTGTTGATCAGGAAAACTTGTCTATAGTTTTTTTTCCTTGATGTTTCTTTTTTGAGTTTTGGTATCAGGGTTATATTTGCTTCATAAGAAGTATTTGGGAGGGTCCCAATCCTTCAATTTCATGGAATACCTTACTGAAGGAGAAGTGGTAATTCTTCTGTAAAAGTCTGGTAGACTTCTGCTGAGAATCCATCAGGTCCTGGGCTTTTCTTCTCTGCAAGGCCTATGATTGCTGTTTCAATTTTGCTACCTGAGATTGATTGGTTTAGATTTTCAATGATCTCTCGTGTTAACTTGGGAATGTCATATGTGGCTAGATATTTGTCCATTTCTTCCAGGTTATGAAACTTGGATTAGTATATCTTTGCAAAATAAGTTCTGATAATCTTCTGGGTTTTGGTTGAGTCAGCGGTGATATATGCATTTTTATCTTTGATTTTGTTGATTTGTTTCACTTCATTTTTCATTTTGGTGAGGTTGGCCACGGGTCTATCAATCTTACTTATTTTTTCAAAGAACCAACTCTTTGTTTTGTTGATGTTTTGTATTTTGTTTGTTCTCAATGTTATTGATTTCAGCTGTGATCTTCATTATTTCCTGTCTTCTGTTGGATTCAGGATTGGTTTGTTCCTATTTTTGTAGGGTTTTGAGTTGGAGCATAGGTCTATGTATTTGGGCTTCTAGCTGTTTTTTGATGAAGGCACTCAGTGCTATAAATTTACCACTTAATAATGCTTTCATAGCATCCTGTAAATTTCAATATGTTGTTTCATCATTCTCATTCATTTCCAAGAATTTCTTGATTTCTGTTCTCATTTCATCTTTGATCCATTCTTCATTTAAGAGGGTATTATTCAATCTCAAAGTGTTTGTGTATTTTCTTTTGTTCTTCTTGCTGTTAATTTCTAAGATCATACCATTGGAGTCTGACAGGATACATGGGATTATATCAACTTTTTATATTTGCTAAGATTAGCTTTGTGGACTAGGATGTGATCTATTTTGGAGAACAATTCATGTGCTGCTGAGAAAAAGGTTAACTCACATGAATTGAGATGGAATATTATGTAAATGTCTGTTAAGTCCAATTGATTGATAGAGTTGTTTAGGTGAGAGATATATTTGTTGATTTTTTTCTTTGATGATCTATCTATTGTTGATAGTGGTGTACTAAAGTCCCCCAGTATTATTGTGTTGAAGTCAATAAGTGGTTTAACATCCTTGAGTACTTTTTCCATATATTTGGGAGGGTTGTAATTGGGGGCATAAATGTTAGCTGTAGTTATGTCTTCTTGATGAATTGTTCCTTTTACTATGATGTAGTGACCTTTTTAATCTTTCTGACTAATTTTTGGTCAAAAATAACTTTATCAGATGTAAGGATTGCAACACCAGCTTGCTTTCTTGGGCCACAAGACTGATAGGATATTGCAACCTTCAATCTGTGTCTATTGTTGGCTGTGAGGTGTGTCTCCTGTAAGCAGCATATTGTTGGGTTTTGTTCTTTGTCCAGTCAGCTTATCTGTGTCTTTTAATTGGGGCATTAAGTCCATTCCCATTCAGTGTTAAAATAGATATGTGATTCAAGTTCCCTGGCATTGTGACCTTTGATGTATTTTCCACTATCTAGGATATCTCTTAGTGAGTTATGTTATTATTGACTTTCTTCTGTTTATGGGCTTTGGGAATTGTTTGTTTGTTCCTCTGAATGAAGTATGTCTGTAAGTATTCTTTGTGGAGTTGGCTTTGTGTTCATGTATATTGCTAACTTGAACTTATCATGAAAGCATTTTAGTTCCCCATTGTATTGAAAGCTGAGTTTTGCAAGGTATAGTATCTTTGGCTGAAAATTATTTCCTTTCAATATTTGAAAAATATCATTGCATGCTGTCCTTGCCTTTATTGTCTGAAGCAAATACAGTAATCTGTATTGTTCTACCTCTAAATGTGATTTGGTGTTTTCCCCTTACTTCTTTTTAAATTCTTTCCTTGATTTCTCTGTTATTAATTTATATATAATGCTTCTTGGTGAGTTTCTCATTTGTTTAGGTCTATTTGGTGTCCTATAGGCATCTTGAATTTGAATTTCTGGTTCAATTCTTATATGGGGGAAATTTTCTTTGGTGATCTCATTGAGAGGTTTCTTAATGTCACTCGTTTGTTGCTCTATGTTTTCTCCAAACCCAATTACTCCCATGTTATTATTCTCATCCCATATTTGGAAGTTCTCATCATGGTCAATAAGTTTCTTTTCTTGACTATCCTCCTTGCACTCAACGTTGCTCAGCTTGTCTTCATTGTCTGATGCTCTTTGAGATCTGAGGTTCTATTTTCTACCGAGTTTACTCGGTAGAAAATGTGGGCATGATTGAAAGAAATCGAACAACTCATATAATTATGTACCTTTATAAAAGTTGAATTTCCTCCTCTTCAACAGATATCAGCTTTGCTGTTTCCTTCTGGAACTACACTTACCTCAAGCTTCTCTTACAAGACAATGAGGTTACACCACGGCTGCTTAACAGGAAATGTCAGTACACAATCTGTCATTCACAATCTTTGTGCAGCTAACTGCTTCTGCTAACCCTCAGTTTACTTGTGTCTCTATAAGTCTGTGAGAGTTGGAACTAGAGAGTAAGGCCTAGAGAAAGAGGGAATGTACTTCATCCAATCTCATCACCTCAATGAATGACACCAGCCAATTGATCCAAGTCACACCTGGGCATCCTCCTTGTTAACCAGGCAGAAATGTGCAATTTTTCCCAAGCTCTGTCAAATTCCCCTCCAAAGTATTTTTTCAGTGTGACCCATTCTGTTCAATGTCAGAAACTACATTAACCTCATCTAAGTCACCAGCTTCACTCCTTTTTCAATTCCGCAGCAACTTCCCTATATTTTACATCAAAACCTATTTTCTTCAACCAATTGATTTTAAGCACAGTGGTCTAGATAAACTCATAAAACATAAACCTGGTGATGCCCTTCCCTTTTAAAAACCATCCCCAACTCTCCTAAGCCCTAAGCATAATGTGTGTATGGCCCATAATCAGGAGCTGTCTCCTCCAAGCCTCGTTGCTCTCCGCTCCCCAATCCCATTGTGTCTGGCACACACAGTGAATACTTAACCAATGACATCAGGCCACTCTAATTGTCAAATTGTGTCCCTGATCTCTTGAGAAAGGACTTTATGTAGAAAAAAGTGGAACTCAACAGGGAATCCCTGGAAACACAGGCCAGATTGTGATCAGACTCTGTGCCTGAGCTCAGGATTGAAAATGAGAGGCTTCCCACATGCCAGGAAGACTCCAGAAAGAGCTGATACTGATACCATAGGTGAAGGCACAGGACTTGAAAATTGTGGAAATCTTACATCCATTTCAGAATATGAAATGTCCCCTTAGAGACATGGATGGATTAGCCATGGGCTAGAATCCTTCCTTTTTAGAACTGTATCTGTGATGCTTTTTTTATTCCAGTATGATGAGGCCTGAAGATCAGGAGATGATGGTCATTGAAGAAAGAGTTTATTATTTTCCTAATTTCCAAGGACATGGACACCCACATCATATGTGCCATACAAAGAAGCCCCAGAATGGGACAGGACACAAAATATTCTGGGGAAAATGTTGAAAAGGTTTTTTATTGTTTTGTTTTGTTTTGTTTTTTTAAGTGTATGTGGATTTCATGTGGAGGAATGGGCAAGGCAGGGTAAGCAACTGAGCAGCTGGAGGATTGCATAGATTGACCAACCAGAGTCATCTTTAGGGTGGAGGGGCTGTCCTTACCTGGCCTTGGGAAGTCTGGGGAAGTGGGCAGGGAGTTCTTGGCTCAAGCAGGTAAAGGAGTTGGTGGAGGCTGTGGGCTCTGGATTGTTTGGTTCACACATGAGAGGCAACTCACAAGGGGAGTCACTTGCTACCTCTCAGAACTGGCTGACTT
This sequence comes from Aplodontia rufa, assembly GCA_004027875.1. Taxonomy (NCBI): domain Eukaryota; kingdom Metazoa; phylum Chordata; class Mammalia; order Rodentia; family Aplodontiidae; genus Aplodontia; species Aplodontia rufa. The sequence continues at coordinate 19,259 of PVKS010027148.1, read as the reverse complement.
AGGAGAGCTGACTATTGCCAGTCAGAAGCCCAAACAGACTTGTAGGGGAGAAAATCCAGAATGCTAAGTAAAACCTTCCAACCCTTTTCTTCCTGGCAGGAAAAATAATCTGACCTCAACTGAGAATGAAGAGAGAGGGTGCCAGAAATCTAAGAAAATGGTTACAAATAGCTTTGAGTTTGTGGTGGCCACAGAGCTTAAGGGACGACAGGGAGACTGGATAGTGGGGTCAACCAAATTTTCCCATGTGAAGCTCAGGCTCAGGCTCAGCCTCTCCAGTCATTTCTTTTCAGGAAACATGCACATACCCCTAGGAGGACACACACATTCCCCCCCAGGTTTTGTCTTTATTCCCCAGGTCCATAAAGGCACAATGGGTTGGATCTTTTTCTGCCGTCAGCTTCCAGTCATTGAGAAGCCTGGAAGCTCCTCCAATTGCTTCAGGGGATGTGATTCATGGGGAGATTCCTGAGAAGCTCTATTCACCAGACCAGTGTTCAGGGCAATATTCTGGGGATGCTTAGACTTCTGGGGTGCATTCTGAGAGACCTGGGCTGCTAAGTCAACCACATTGACAGTCTGATAAAGGTGAATTCACTGATCAAAAATCATTAGTGAATAGAGGGTCTTTAGTGGGTTCTTTGTGTGTATTTGTAGACTTGGAGGGTGGTAAGGGGGAAGAATGATGAACTAGGGATGGAGGGGCAGGGCAGGCAGGAATCACATTGCATCTTGTTTGATTCAGCTAGAGGAATAATTGAGTTCCTGCTAAATTAAGCTTAAAACACACAGTCTACACATGGAAGTGAAGGTTTTGAAAACTTAAGAATTAGAAGCAATATTATTGGCATCAGGTCAGAAGCAGAAGTATATGATCAAGCCAGAACACTGGCCAGGGAAGCCTCCTGACTGAGCTGTAGTTTAGGTCTCATCATTCCTCCTGTCTCACAAATGGTACCTACCATCCTGCACTAGCCTTCCAACCCTGGGAAAGTCCTGACCCCCTCATCTCTTCAAGTTGGTTGTTTGTATACAGTAGAGCATTCTGCACTTGAACGCTGAAATAGCCTGGCATTATATTCCATTAGATTAAAACTGATTTCTAGACCAGGGCTCATGTTGAGAAAATCAGCGAGGACACAGAGCACATTAGAAAATAAAATATGCATCTCAGTGTTTACCCAGAAAGTTTTCAGAGTGAAAGAAGAGAAATGGCACACCAGGACTGCACTTCTACTTGACTATTGCTCCAGCAAGGGGTCTTTATGAAGCAGGTGGGGAGGAAGAACACGGGTGGTCCTGGAAGTGAAGGAAGGAAAGGTGGTGATGCAGGGGCTCCTAGAGATGTTCAACCCCTGCTATTGTGTTGAATCAGTGTGTCCCCATTGAGGCGGCTGCTACCTCAATTCAGATGCTGGTCCTGCATGGTGGACCCCCGATGATCCCTGTGGACAGCACTTCAGTTGAGGGACAGTTGATGGCATCTGCCTTCCTGGTCTGCTTCTCAGCACACACTGGGGACTTACCTCACTCACTCACTTCTAGGCTGACCAGTGGAGGGTGGAATAGATCTATATTTAAGTTGGTGACATTAGGAATATAGCATCACATCACTGCCACCACACGGGATATTGTGTAATGGAGTCCCTCCTGGGGTTTTCTGCCCAGAAACAGTGTTCTCCAGCAATGGAGGGGTATTTTTATATGGCACAAGTTCCCTTCATTCTGGTCAGTTCCTCTGATCTGCTCTAAAGAACACAGAGTCTGGTCTGAGCTGTACATTCGCCCTCAGGTTCTGCATCATAAAAGCAGGCTGGGGCCACTCTCTGTGCTCCAGGGTTAGCTATTTGGGGCTAAGCAGGATGTCACCTTACAGGCAGCACAATACCCTAGGAGACTATCCCTAGAAGAAAGGAGTCCCAGTGGGTGAGTGGACCCATGACAACACATAGTGAGGCTCCTTCCACAAAAGGGAGCATGTCAGAGCTTCGACTTGGGCCCCTTCACATCTTTGTACCACCAAAGCCTGCAGTCTCCCAGGATGCCTGCCAGGAGGCAGAAGTGCCCCTCTTACCTCATCCTGGCCAGTCCTTTCCTTATTGGTATGAATATCCTTCCAGAAAGGTGCAAAGGAGCAGATCTGATCTTGCTCATTCTGGGTATGTGTCCCCTGCAAGTGGAGCTGGTGGCCTCAGACAAAGAGCACACTGAGCACTCTCCAGGCAGGGCACTTAGGGAGGAGTGAAAGAACCCCTATGGCAGCAGGGGAACTGACCTCTGGGCAGTCATCCAGAGTGCCTGTTTTCTGCATGGGGTGAAGGCAGCAGACCACAGCAGGGGGCTGATAAGAAGACTCTGGAACTAGGTTTCACAGCTGCTAGAAACAACTACAAACAGCATTCAATTGTCCAGCTCCCTTCCATCCTTATCCTCCCACTGAGGTCAAGTGGGGGTCAGTGCCTGGTAAATAGAACATAAACACTACAACACAGGACTGGGCACCCAGCCAGCATTTTCTATACTGAGTCAGGTAATTCCTTCCCCATTCGCTAATTAGAAGGGGACTGGGCATCCCTTGATTTATCACCTTGCAGACAGCAAGAGTCTTCAGTGATAGAGAACAAGGGCAGCAGTGACACCCAGAGGAGAAATAGAAACCAGCTCCCTTCCACCTAGAGACAGGGAATAGGCCTGCTTCTGCTCTAGGCCAGGATTCTGAATACACCCCACCTACTGGGACTAGGCCTGGGTCCTGTCCATGGGGATACCATTCTAGGGTGGGAATAATGGCTGTCTGGACTGGATGGTCACAAAAAGGCCCCACTAAGGGCATCTATGGCCTCAGGGGCTTCATAACCACACAACTCACACAGCTGCAAGTCACAAGTGATTTCTCAAGCTCTGGAGGCTGTGTCCCTGCACCAGGGCCCAAATTTTAGCCTTTATCAAAGGGTTTATTCCTCTTATATCTTCTAAAAAGAGGAAAAAGAGGGAAAAGATTTTGTCCACAATCTACAGTGCCATACTAACTTATAACTTATAATGTTCTCTTTATAATCTAAAGAGAACATTAGCTTTGGGCTTCATTCAAGAATGCCTTGTTTTTTTTTGTTTTTTTTCAGTAATAGGGATGAAATCAGAGTACTTTACCATTGAGCTATGACCCTGGCCCTTTCTCTTTTCATTTTTCTTTTAAAGAGAGAGGGACAGTGAGAGAGACAGAGAAAGAGATAAACAACATTATTTAGTTTTTCACATGGCCTTAGTTTCTCCAACACTTAGTTGTGTACGTGGTGCTGGGGTTTGAACCCGGGCCTTTGTGCTTGCCAGGCAAGCGCCGAAACCGCTGAGCCACCACTCCAGCCCCACCCTTTCTCTTTTCAAACAAGGTCTCACTAAGTTTTTGAGGCTGGCCTTTAATTTGCAATACCTCAGGTTCCCAAGAAGGGGATGAACCACAGTGTCTAGCTCAATTATGCCTAGTGAAGGATTATCCTTTCCTCATTGGATCCTTTCTTCCTTCCAGCCATCTACCCAGCTACTCATGCTCCACATTCTAAGCTTCATGTCAGGTGATGGGTATGTCACCGTGGTTGAAAACGCATAGGTCTGTGCCCTCTTGGAACTCATCCCCTAGTGGAAGAGACAGGGGCCAACCACATAATTGTGTTACCTGCAGGAGCTGGGATTGGGTTTGTGTTCCAGAGTTGAAGAATAAACACTGTGAACACCAAGATAAGCAAGTGAGCAGTAATTTTACAAAAAGGAAGGTGAAAGAAAAACTCAGAACTCCCACTGCAGTGTGCCTGGGAGGGGCAAGAGTGTTGTTTAAGTCTTACAGCCTTCTTTCTGTTAAAGTCACATAAAGAAAAGTTCATAGACTTCTTCTGATTGGTTCCTCACTGTTACTAGGGATTCACACTTTGGTAGTTAGTTCTTCCCTCCCCCCAACTTTATTGGTTCTTATTAGATATACAGGAAAGCAGAATACACTATGACAGAGAGTATACATTGCCTAAATCAACCCCATTTATTTCCTCTTCCCAACCCTTCACCTCCCTTCCTCCCACCACTGTTCTCTTCCCCTACTCCACCGATAATTCTCTTCTTTACTAATAATTTTTATTTAGTGTCTTCTTGATGTACATATTGATAAGATTCACTATGGTATATTCACATAGGAACATAGGAAAGTTAAGTCTGATTCCTTCCACAAGATTCTCTATCTCATTCCTCCTCCCTCCATTACTATCTTTTTGTCTATTCCTCTGAAATTTTCCTTATTTGAGGTTAGCTTTCACATATCAGAAAGAACATTTGACCTTTGGCTGTTTGAAACTGATTTATTTCACTTAGCTTGATAGTCTCAAATTCCATCCATTTGCCAGCAAAAACCCTAAAGTCATTCTTGCTTACGGCTGAATAATACTCCATTGTGTATATATACCACATTTTCTTTATCCATTCATCTGTTGAAGGGTACATGGGTTGACTCCAGAGCTTAGCCATTATAAATTGTGCTGCTGTAAATATTGATGTGGCTGCATCACTGAAGCATGCTGATTTTAAATCCTTTGGCTATATACTGAGGAGTAGGATAGCTAGGTCAAATTTTATTCCTAGTTTTTTTGAGGAATCGCCACACTACTTTCCAGAGTGGTTGTACCAATTTGCAGTCCCACAATGTTTTATTGTACTCTTTTCCCCACATCCTCACCAACATTGATTATTATTCCTATTCTTGATAATTGACATTCTAATTGAAGTGAGATGAAATCTCAGTGTAGTTTTAATTTACATTTTCTAATTGCTAAAGATGTTGAGTATTTATTCATATATTCATTGATCATCTGTATTTTATCATTTGAGAAGTAACTATTCTTTTGCCCATAGGTTGAATGGGTAATATCTTTTTGGTGTTGTTTTCTGAGATTTTTTTTTATATCCTAGGTATTAATTCCCTATTCAAAGTGCAGGTGGAAAAGTCTTTTTTCCCATTCTGTGGATTCTTTCTTCTTGCTTTTGATTTTTTTCTTTGTTGTAAGGAAACTTTTCAATTTGATGCCATCCCATTCATTAATTTTTAAAATTTTACTTCTTATGCTTTGGGAGTCTTGTGAAAGAAGTCAGTCCATGAGTCAACATGGTGGAATGTTGGGCCTACATTTTTCTTCTAGTAGGTTCAGGATTTATGTATTAATTTCTAGTCTTTAATGCACTTCAAGTTGAGTTTTGTGCACGGGGAGAGATAGGAGTTAAATTTCATCTTATGGTGTATGGACTTCTAGCTTTCCTAGCACAATTGATTAAAGAATCTGTCTTTTTTCCAAGGTTTGTTTGATGTACATAGAGGCTCTATTGTTTTGGACATAAATATTTATGATAGTTATATCCTATTGATGTATGATTCCCTTAAGTAGTATGAAATAACCTTTGTCTCTTCTGATTAATTTCAGCTTGAATTCCACTTTATCTGATATGAGAATAGTAATCCCTGCTTGTTATGAGAACCATGTGAATGGGATGTTTTTTCCCATTCCTTCTCCTTCAGTCTGTGAATGTCTTTGTGAGATGAGTCTCCTGTAGGCAGCATAGTGTTGGGACTTGTTTTTAAATTGAATCTGCCAACCTACATCATTGATTGAAGAGTTTAGACCATTTACATTCAATGTTATTATTGAGAGATGATTTTTATTTTTTGTTTTTGTTTTTGGTGTTTAAATTGTATTTGATTCTATTTTAATTGACTGCTCTCCTAGTACTTTGCCTCCTAATGCTGGTTTTTATTATTTTTTTTCATTTATTCTTCATGTAATATTTTATTGGGTATGTTTTATAGTGCAAGTTTTTCATTATGAATTCTTTTAGCTTTGTTTATTATGGAAAATTCTTATGTCATCTTCAATTTTGAAAATTAATTTTGCCGGTTATACTATTTTTTTTCTTTTTTAAAGAGAGAAGGACAGGGGCTGGAGAGGTGGCTTGGCAGTTACAGCACTTGCCCGGCATGCACGAGTATGCGAGTTCAAACCCCAGCACACAATGAAGTTTCAGGAGCAACAAAGGCCACATGAAAAAACTAAATAAAAATTGTTTCTCTCTTTCTTTCTCTCTCTCTCTCTCTCTCTCACTGTCCCTCTCTCTTTAAAAAAAAAGAAGAACAGCGAAGGAGCAAGAAAGAATAAATTTTTATTTAATTTTCATCTGCTTTTGTTGCTCTGACACTTCATTGTGTATGTGGTACTGGGGTATGAATCCATATCCTCATGCATGCTAGGTAAGTGCTGTAACCAGTGAGCCACCACTCCAGCTCCTGGATATACTATTCTTGGTAGGTGTTCATTATCTTACTGTGCTTGGTATATATTATTTCAAGCCCTTCCCATTTTTAGGGTCTTGGTTGAGAAATCAATTGAAAACCAGTTTGGTTTACCTCTAAATGTGATCTGTTCATTTTCTCCCTCAGCTTTTAAAGTTGTATGCTTATTCTATATGTTAGGCATTTTCATAATAATGAACCTTGGACTGGATTTATTGTGATTTTATATATTTGGAGTACTATATGCTTCTTGAATTTGAATTTCCATTTCATTCTTAAGATTTAGAAGTTTTTCTGATACTATTTCATTGAAAATATTGTGCATTCCATTAGTTTGTGTTTCAAAGACTTCACCTATCTAAATGATTCTTAAATTTGTCCTTTTAATATTGTCCCAGATTTCCTGAATATTCTGTTCATGGCCTCAACATCTTTTATGTTCAACTTTACTTTTGAGATTATTTACTTTGTCTTCAAGACCTGAAAATCTGTCTTCAAAGATGCCTTTATTGAATTTTTAATTTGTTTTATTGGCTTCTTCATTTCAAGGGTTTCCATTTCATTCTTTTCAAGAATCTCTGTTTATTGAAGTGATTTTTCAATTAGTGTTTCCCTGATTTCCTTCCTTACATCATTTTTATTAGCTCATAGAACAGTTTAAGTATGAATTTTCTAAATTCGTTCTCTGACATTTCTTACACTGAGGTGGCATTGATGTCTATTGTTAAGGCATTATGGGTTGTTTGGGATAATTTTTCCCTTGCTTTTTTATATTGTTTTTTATCTACTATCAGTAATGTTCTGATTTCTTCCTTTAAGTGAAGAATTACTTTGTCAACTTGTTCTTCTTAAGAGTGCTGGGTTGGGTGAATTTCCAGATAATAATATTTTGATTCAATGTGTGACCCAATAACAGCATCACTTTAAGAGACACCACTGAGACCTATGTAAGATGTATGTCTTTCTGTCAAACTTAAAAGATTGTGATGTATAATCTACTACCTCCATTTTAGATCCTCCTCCCCCTTTGAAGACAGTAACTCCCTCACCTGTGTACGCCCACCTGTGTCCACCCACCTCTTTCCAAGGACCCCTTCCGGTACCCAGCCATCCTCTTCCAGTGAACTTTGAATCACTATGACCCTCGCCACGTGTGCGGCAACCCCCACCCCCATTCTCTCCCAGTCGCCACCTACTTCCTCTTACACCTACCTCCACCTATTCACAGCCAATTGTGCAGACTGTACACCTGAGCTCCACTTAGAGCGAAGGGCAGTACTGCATCAGGTTGGAATTAAAAACCCCTCACTTCCTTGCTAGACACACATTTTTCTTTTGCCCTTTGGCCAAAGTAAAATTTCTGCCTTGCTCACCCACACTTGACCACATATTTGATTTCATTTATAACACCTATTTACTATGATCACTTTTGGGCCAAGTCTCATTATCTTCGACCTTATAAGAGCAAAAGTTTGTTGCAATTATTCTCTTTGGTTTCTCAAATTCAGATATAAACCGATAATCAAGTTCTCTCTATTCTGCTTTTATTCCCTGCTTCCTTTCAGGGGGGTGAGGAGATTGGAGTTTCTGTCTGGCTTGATTTTGCCATCTTCAGGTATCTCCATAATTACTTATTTATTGTTGTCCTCTCCCTTCTTTGCATGGAGTAATGTCAGGGAAAATTTAGTTTAGCTGTCAAATCTCAAACCTGTAGATTGCCAGGATTGCACAGAATGGAATAAACAATCATAACACCCATTGCATGCAATATACAACATTAAACTGATTACTAGATGCCTCCTATGATTTATACAATGTTGATTGCCACATAAAACCCAGAAATGGTAAGGTCAACTCCTGCTATCAGCTATGCTGATAAGTAACCTAGAATTATGTGTGGTGTTAAAGCACACAACAGTTATCTACTAAGTCCTCCACAGGATTAGTCTTGGGGGCTGGAGTTATGTAAACCTATTAGTGCTAAAGGATGGCAAGAAAACATTGAATTAGTAGAATTAACACAAGAAACAGAGCAATAGAGGTTGGTTTTTATCAGAAGGAAAGAGAGAGGGAGAAATAAGAGAAACAGATTATTGGATAAAAGTACAAAACAAACCCAAGATAAAATAATCAAAATCCAAACTCTCAGAAGGCAGGGCATGGAAAAATAACTAATTTTAAAACATACTAGCAATGAAAAAGAAGAAAAACTCAAAAAAGTATATCTCCACAAACAATCAGAACAACAAAACATACATGGCAATGCAAAGTGAAAACAAATAAAAGGAAACAGAATAAAAAAGTAAAGGAAAATATTTTTTTAAAAAAGAGAGAGAGGGACAGTGAGAGAGAAAGGAAGAGAGAATAAATTTTATTTAGTTTTCCATGTGACTTTCATAGCTCCAACACTTTGTTATGCATGTGGTGCTGGGGTTCGAACCTGTGTCCTTGCGCATGTCAAGCAAGCACAGTAACTGCTGAGCCACTGCTTCAACCCCAGGAAAAAGATTATTGATGAAGATTTGAGGAATCATATCCACTGAGTTGGTCAAAGCAGTAAATGAGAGTAGATACTCACTTTTCTATCTTTCTGTTTCGGCTTGAGTTATGTGCTGGACATGGGGGCAAGGGTTGAGGGTTGATGAACCTTTCCTCTTTGTTTGTACTGTTTACTGAACTTCCAGTTTGATAAAAAGTAAATTAGCTCCACTTCTCACCAGTATTATTAGGTAAGGAGGGATGGGAAGTACTGACAGCTGGAGATCTGTCTGTGCAGATTAGATTAATGCACTCCCATGGAGGAGGCAGAGTTCTACAGGTTGACTTCCGGTGGGTGCGGTTTGGGTCTGATTGGACCTCCAGTGTATTAGTGGGAGGTGGCTGCTCTAGGGAGACCAGACCAGAACACCCCAAGATCCCAGCCATTCTCTAACGCCTCAGGAAGCCTGGGTCTCAAGACACTCCCTAGGACTCCACTCATGACATTTGGGAGTCAGTCTTTCACCCTCTTCACAGCTCATGAACACAGCCTGTCCAGATCTTATGGGCTTATTCTTTGTATGTAATCACCCCCCACCAGTTCAGATTTCTGTCGTGCTCCAACTGGTTACATGAGCCACCAGGTTCAATGAGGAAAGCAAGCTGGGCTCCCCTTTGCTTTTTCAACTTGAATATCCTACGTAAAATGTTTGTGTCTGTCCCATTCCTGTTTCACCATGTAAAGACCTGAGCATGCAGCAGGTGCCTGCCAGAAGCACATGGTTTTAGCTCAGGTCTCTCAGCTCCTGCTGATGGTGGTTTAATTCAAGAAGGCTGCTCCCTCAGCTCTCTGCAGCCAGCTGGGAAGCACAGAGCACTTTCATGTACCAGGGCAGCCTCTGTTTCCACCAAGGACAGGCTGCCTTCTTGATCCCAGGACACTCTATGCTGAATCAGCATTTTGTGTTCTGCTGTGAACCCCCATGCTGAAGCAGCACTGTTTCTGCTGCTGATGCAGCTGCAATTGCCTCTTGCACTGTCAGACTAGTGCCAACATACTCCCTCCTCTTCAGCCAATATACACAAATTTCTGATTCTCTAAGACACTCTGACTGTCCAGTACAGAGTTTTAGTGAAATTTATCCTTCAATCACCTCAGAAAGTAGAATTTCAGCAGTAATCAAGGAGCATCTAGGCATTCAGTCTCTCCCTAGCCAGCATCTTCTACTGACTCTGTTGATTGGTTTTTTATATTTCAATGTTCCTGCTCAGAGATACAGGCCAGAATACACTGTTATTTTCTGCTAGATAGAAACTTATACCCTTTCTGAGAAAGTGAAACAGTTTTCTAAGATGTTTGGCACCATAAAATGGCTATTCTTGTGCTTTCCCTCTTGTGGGCCTTCACTGCCAGTTTTTTTTTTTTTTTTTTTTGAGAAATTTCGTTTTTAAACAACCATACAAGTTTTTAACAAAATAATATAAAATGTATATAGATTCTGAAGATTAGATTTACCCCCAAGAGTACCCCCCAATTACCCACCCTTATCCCACCTTTCCCCTTCCCATAACATCTCTAAAAATGTATTAGGTTGCATAACATTACACCTTATCTGGATTTAACACCTGAAAATAGACCACCTTTCTCAATGGCCAGGGTCTAGTTCCAGCCTCCACTGATGAGTGAAGACATTCAACTCTTAGTTCTCTGGGTTATGCTGATTTCAGCTTCCTATCCTTTTCTATGCTGATTACAAAGATCAAAATATATGATTCCAATTTAACAAGTACTATGGAGGAGAGGTAAATGGTGACATATATGAATGGTGGGAACAGAATATGAGGTTAAGGGAATAATGCTATAAAATGGGCCCACTGTGCTGACTCCCACATGCTTTCTTTTCCAAGAAGCCATTTACCTGCAGCCCTGCCTGACTTAAGCACACAGGGTATGTCACATTCCTCAGCAAACTACCTGTTATCTGCGAGAGAAATGCAGGCCCCAAATAATGTCAATAAGAGGACTCAAGTTACCCTCAAGGGAGAGTCTTTTGTGTCCATTTTCACAGACCAGATCCCAGAACTCAGGGAGATACGGACAATTCCTCCTAACCATAAAACCTGTCAGGATATATGGTTAAGAATCCAGTTAGAAATGGTCAGGCATTGGGCCCAAGTTAATGTCTTATTAAAAGGCCCAGACCATACCAGGAGGCTAATCAGTGGAAATACTAATGGGCACCATCAATGCCTTTTGCAAACATAAAAGACCATGAAGCTGACATGTGGGAATACTTCCACCAACTCCTTTGTTCCAGGGAAAAAGGGGAAATACCAGGTAGGAGTGAAGCCCAATGGGAGTTAGAGGAATGCTTAAAACTCAGTCTACATGACATCAACAATAGAGTTGATACTTTTCTTTTCTTTTTTTTAATTTTTGAACAACCATACAAGTTTTTAACAAAATAATATAAAATGTGTATATATTCTGGATATTGCAATTACCCCCAGGAGTGCCCCCCCCCAATTACCCTATCTTATCCCACCCTTCCCCTTTCCACTATATCTTTAAAAAAAGTATTAGGTTGTAAAACATTACATCTTATCTGG
>PVKS010027147.1:0-27835 GCA_004027875.1 Aplodontia rufa | reverse complement strand
CTCTATAGTATAGTTTTAGATCTGGAATGGCAAAACCACCTGTTTCATCTTTCTTGCTTAGTAGTGTTTTGGCAATTCTTGGTTTCTTATTGTTCCAAATGAATTTGAGAATTGCTTTTTCTATGTCTGTAAAGAATGACATAGGTATCTTTATAGGGATAGCATTAAATCTATATAAAGCTTTCGGTAGAATGGCCATATTTATTATATTAATTCTGCCTATCCAAGAGCATGGGATATCTTTCCATCTTCTTAGGTCATCTTGGATTTTGTTCTTCAATGTTTGATAGTTTTCATTGAAGAGATCTTTGATTTCCCTTGTTAGGTTAATTCCCAAGTATTTTATTTTTTTCGAAGCTATTTTGAAAGGGACTGATTTGGATATTTGGATATATTAACTAAAGAAGAAAGACTACATTGGAACCAGATGGGTGACAGCCATGTCAGACATTGCAGCCATGGTAGTGCTGCTGGCTTGGCATAGAAGAAGGTGATCATAAAGGGGAAAAATTGTATAACATGATCATAATATACAATAACATTAAAAGTCCAAACTGAGAATCATTGTGAGAGAAGAGAATATAGAGATATAAACTAAAGACATACATAATATTTTCAATAAGATAGTTACAGAAATTTCCTTCTATGTTAGAAATGAGATAGACATTCACATACAGGAAGCTTATAGGATCCCAAATAGACCCGGTGAAATGAGAAATTCACTGAGACTTATCATAATCAAAACATCTAACAAAGAAAATAAGAAAAGGCCAATTTTAATAAGAATCCCTAAATTGAGCCTAACTTGGGACACCTCTGATGCACCTCCACTGTATGAGTGGAGTGTGACATCTCTCAGTTGCCCACAAGGAAGAGGGGCAATAGCCATTTTGATCAAATTGTCTGATAGACCAGCAGAGGGTGTCTTGCTCTGCATTCATCCCTCTACCTCTGGAAATCCAGAAGTCTCCTGAATTTTAGATTCTTAGCTGAGGATAGCAAAAGCCAAGCCCTCAGAGTATGCATTAATCCAAACTATATTGGGACATCTCCACCCAGCACAGCCCTGGAGACCAAGATAGACCCATTCTCTGCCTTCCAGTCCAACACTCACAGAATCCTGCAAAGATCCTACTGTGAAATCACATCATTCCAGACTGAGGGACCCTGCTAACAAAACTCAGATGGACAGAGAACATCCATTTCTAACATGCACTGAGACAACTTCAATGGACATTGTTCCAATTTTTCTTTAAGAATCTTTTTTGTTTTGTTTTCTTTTTTCCTGTTTTTGATGTACGTTTGTGTGACATCTGGGGAACTTGATTGGTTCATGGACATATGGACATAAACAAACTAGATGTTTGTTTTGTTTTGTTTTGTTTTTTACTAGTTTTCTTTTCTCTCTCTTTTTCACTTTTCCTTTTTTCCCCTCTATACTCCTTTTATTCCCAAGCACTTTCTTCAGTGAAAATGTTTATACCTATCCTTTTCTCCTGAGGGTTGGACTTTTGATCAGTACATGTAGTTTTTGGATCACATTGTATCACAGTTGTAAGGTTCTTTTCTACTTCCTTCTACCCTTTCTTCTGGTATCAGCCAAATTTTGTTAATATCTCTTTCACCCATCCTCTGCTTTGGTACCTCTGCCTCTTCCTCCCTCTGCTTTTTTAAAACCAGCAAATTCTATAACTCGTGTATTTTCTCTCTGGTCATACTCCAATATTACACCCCTCCCATCTAGATCCTCTTACATTTCCTTCTCTCAGGTGTCTATAAACTCATGACCTCTTAGCTCTACTTAGTTTATACAATAATACGACCCTCCACCATTGATACTATGTAAAAATTACCACCAAAAAAGCAAAAAAAAAAAAAAAACAACTATTGTGTGCTTTGAAGCCTGACATAGGTGATCGTTAAATACTGCTGTCACCAAAGGTAATTGATAATTCTACAGTTCAGCTCATTGGTGGAATTTAACATTGTAATAGCTACAGTAGGAATTTAGGAACCAGTTCAGTGGTGTTTATTATAAGAATTGACTGTTCATATTGATAGTTTTGCTTTAGCTCATGAGGAGCTAGAAGTATTAAGGGACACTAACAGTTCACAGTTTAGAATTTGGCTGCTAAACTCCACTTTCCAGACAATATCCCAAAACAGTAAGGGACAGGACAAAATACCTAACACAGCAGAAATGACCAAAAGAGGAAAACTCAGAAAGTGAACTCAGGTCCTATCCCCTGGCACCAACCCAGACATCAAACCTAGTGAAAATCATTAGAACGAATAAGACAATCGTTCAAAATACCTCACACAAAAAGAGAAGATAAAAAAGAATCATTATAATTTAAGGAGCAAGAAAAAGACCCTCAAATAATGAAGAAACAGTCAAATAAATCCCCCCAAACCCACACACCCCAACAAAAAAGAGTCCATCAATAGGGGGTTGGTTAAAAACCAGAGAATATCAGCAACAATCTGATTACCAAAATAAACAAAGAATTAGAAGAAGATATAAAGAAAGAAATAAGAAAGCAATTAAAAGAAGGTATAAAGGGGCTGGAGTGGGTGGCTCAGCAGTTGCAGCACTTGCCTGGCGTGCACAAGGACACAAGTTCAAACCCCAGCATCATGTACACAATGAAGTGTTGGAGCAGTGGAAGTCACATGAAAAACTAAATAAAGATTCTTTCTCTCTTTCTCTCTCTCATATCCATCTCTCTTTAAAAATCCATGTAAGGAAGGAACTAAGAGAGCAAATATAGAAGATGAAAGAGCACTTTGTCAAAGAAAGATATAGTGAAAAGAAATGTAAGAGAGCCCCTATAAATGAAAGGCATAATCAAACAAATTGAATACTCACTTGAAGATTACAGATTACAATCTGTAGAAAATAGAACAACAGTTCTTTAAGAAATAATTTCTGACAATGAAGAAAGGCAAAATGAACTCACAGAAGACAGTAAAGGAAAAACTTTAAAGAACATGATCAGAATATTCAAGAGCCCTGGAATGATTTTTAAAAAATGAAACCCAAGAGTCACTGGGATAGAAGAAAAATGGAGGTAAAAACTAAAGGCATAAAGAATTTCTTAATGAGAAAATCACAGAAAATTTCTCTGCATTATAAACGAAATAGACATGCACATACAGGAGGTATTCAGGATTCCAAATAGATCAAACCAATTGAGAAATTCACCAAGACACATCACATTCAAAATATTTTATAAAGAAAATGAGGAAAGAGTACTAAAAACTGAAAGAGAGAAGCATCAGATCACATTTAGAAGCAAACCAATGAGGATCACTTTGGATTTCTCATTTCAGACCCTAAAAGCAAGAAGGACCTGGAATGAGATATTCCACTCACTGAAAGAAAACAACTATCAACCATGGATACTATACCCAACAAAACTCAGTTTCAAATTTGAGGGAGAAATAACAACATTGCACAAGAATAAACTAAAAGCATTCCTGAGCCCCAAACCAGCTCTACAAAGAATACTGAAAGATGAACTTCTCATGGAGGAACAAACAATCAGCTCCCAAATCCCACTAGCTGAGGAAGCTCAATTAAAAGCACAGTCAGCTGAAGATGAACCAAGAGAGCACAAAATACAGCAAAAATCAAAATGGCAGTAAACCATGAACACATATCTACATGAATGCTGAAAGTTAATGGTCTCAACAGCCCAATTTAGAGAATCAGATTAGCAGAATGGATCAAAAAAAACAAAATCCATCAACATGCTGCATATCTTAAAGAGTAAATATGTCCATAGGTTGAAGGTTAAAAGGGTGGTGAAAAGTCTACCAGGGATATGGCCCAAGAAAACAAGCTGGTATAGGGATTCTTATATCTGACAGAGTAGACTTAGAAATTAATCAGAATAAACAGAGAAGGCCACTACATGTTAATAAAAGAAACAATCCAACAAGATGATACAACTAATGTAAACATTTACTCCCCAAATATCAATGCACCCAACTACATAGAGAAAATACTCTTACATTAAATCACTCATAGACCATCATTACTGAGGTCTTCTATACAACCCTCATCATTAATAGATAAATTATTAAAACCCTAAATCAATAAAGATAACTCCAGCCTAAATGACACCTTAAATCGATGGACTTAATAGAAATTTATAAAATATTACACCCCAGAACAACTTAATTAACATTCTACTCAGTTGCATGTGAAGATCTTTCCAAAATAGATCATATTCTAATTAATAAAGGAAATCTACATAAATACAAAAAATGAAATGAAATAATCCCATGTATCCTATCAGATCATAATGGTATGAAACTAGAAGTCAACAATTAGAAAAAATAACAGAAATCACACAAATACATGGAGATTGAATAATACTCTCTTAAATGAAGAATAGTCAAAGAAGAAATGATACCTGAAATCAGGAACTTCCTAGAAAAATGTGAGAATGAAGACTCAATCTCTGGGACAGTATGAAAGCATTTCTGAGAGGTAAATTTACAGCTAGTTTCCATACCAAAAATCTGGAGGAATCCCAAATAAATCCACACATGCTCCACCTTAGAAAAAAGAAGAACAAACTCATTTCAAAACCAGTAGAAGACAGGAGATAGTCAAGATCACAGCTGAACTCACTGAAATTGAGAATTTAAAAAAAAAAAAAAACAAAGAATCAATGAAACAAAGAGTTGAAACTTCGAAAACAATCAGCAAAATTGACACACCTTTACCAACCTCATGAAAATAAAGAATGAAAAGAAACATTTCAACAAAATCAGAGATGAAAATAGTGGAACC
The DNA here is from genome assembly GCA_004027875.1 of Aplodontia rufa. NCBI lineage: Eukaryota > Metazoa > Chordata > Mammalia > Rodentia > Aplodontiidae > Aplodontia > Aplodontia rufa. The sequence continues at coordinate 23,031 of PVKS010027147.1, read as the reverse complement.
ACCACAGACCCCTCTAAAACACAGAGGATTGCCAGGACTTACTTTGAAAACTTTTACTCTAGTAAGGTTGAAAATCTGGAAGACATGGACAAGTTTCTTGCCAAATACAACATGCCCAAATTGACCCAAGAAGATATGAAAACATGAAACTGACCAATACCAATTAATGAAATTGAGTCAACAATTAAAAGACTTCCAAAAAGAGAAAACCCCAGAACCCAATGGATTCTCAGTTGAGTTCCATTGGACCTTTACAGAAGGACACCCTTCTTAGTTAAGGTATTTCAAGAAATTGAAAGGGACAGAACACTCCCAAACACTTTTTATCAAGCAAATATAACCTTGATACTGAAACCTGACAAAGATGCATCAAGGAAAGAAAACTACAAACGAATATCCCTGATGAACATAAATGTGAAAATCCACAATAAAATACTAGTGAACTGCATTCAAAAACACATCAAAAATGTAATATACTGTGACCAACTGAGTTTCATTTTAGGAATGCAAAGATGTTTCAACATAAGCAAATCAATAAATGTGAGCCATCACATAAACAGAAACAAGGACAAAAACCACATGATCATCTCTATTGATGCAGAAAAGACCTTTGATAAAATCTACCACCCATTCATGTTAAAAACACTGGAGAAGATAGAGATCAAAAAATCTTACCTTAACATTCTAAAAGCCATTTATGACAAACCCATTGCCAGTATTATAATGAATGGGGAAAAACTGAAAATATTTCCACTAAATTCAGGAAGAAGACAAGGCTATTCATTCTCACCGCTCCTACTCACTATAGACCTCAAAGCATTGGCTAGAGCAATCAGACAAGAAAAGGAAATCAAAGGGATACCAATAGCAAATGAAGAAGTCCAAACACCTGTTTGCTGACAATATAATTCTATATTGAGAAGCAGCAAAAAACTCCACCAAAAAACTGCTAGAGCTTATCAATGAATTTGGCAAAGTAGCAGGATACAAGGTCAACACCCATAAATCAATAGCTTTCTTTTATACTCCAACAGTGATTCAGCCAAAGAAGAAATCAGGAAAATCATCACATTCTTAGTAACTGCAAAATAAATAAATAAAATAAAATGCTTATGAATTAATCTAACCAAGAAAGTAAAAGACCTCTACAAGGAAAATTATAGAACACGGATGAAGGAAACAGAAGAAGACCTGAGGGATGGAGCTGTGGCTCTGCAGTTATGGTGCTTGCCTGGCATGCATGAGAATGCAGGTTTAAACTCCAGCACCATGTACACAACAAAGTGTCAAAGCAACAAATACTGCATGAAAAACTAAATAAAATTTATTCTATCCTTTTCTCTTTCTCACTGTCCCTATCTCAAAAAAAAAAAAAAAAAAAAGAAGAAGAAGAAGAAGAAGAAGACGTAAGAAGATGGAAAAGCATCCCACATTGTTAAATAAGCAGAATTAATATAGTCAAAAATGTCCATTTTGCCAAAAGCACAATACAGATCCAAAGCAATCCGCAACAAGATACCAATTAAAATCTTCCCAGGTATGGAAAAATCAATTCTTAGATTCATTTAGTTGAATAATAGATTCTGAATAGGCAAATCAATACTAAACCAAAAAAGCAAAGCAGAAGGCATCACAATACTGATCTGAAGTAACAAAACCAAAGAGCTGCTATAACATAAACAACATGGTACTGGTATCAAAATACACACACACACACACACACACACACACACACACACAGGATGGAATTCTACTCAGTTATTAAAAAGAATGAAAAAAAGAATAAAATACGGCCATTGCCAGTAAATGGATGGAAATGGAGATTATCATGCTAAGTGAAATTAGCCTATCTCATAAACTTAAAGGTCAAATGTTCTCTCATATGTGGAAGCTAGCGTAAAATAAAATAAAGTGGTGGAGATAAGATTACATAAAGAACCATTCAAATACAAGTTAATAGGTGTGCTAAAGGAAGTCTAGTAGAGTAGAAGAAAGAGAAGGCAAGAGGAGAAGAAGGATGGGAGGGAAAAGAAGAAAGGGAAAAAAAAGTAAAGTATGTTTTGCTAAAGAGTTCCCACAAAACCAATAAAAACTGGAAAAGTAAAAAAAAAAAAAAATAACAATCAAAGGGATATCAGTAGAGGAAAGGTACCAGGGAATGAGAGGACATATGGGAGGGACAAGTGCTTAGGAAGAAAATTGGCCTAATTATATTGTTATATTGAGTACATGCATGAATATATAACAGCAGACCCCATCTTCATGTACAGCTATAAAACATCAACACAAAAGGAAGGAAATTGAGGAAATAATTCTCTTTACAGCAGCAACTAACTGAATCAAACACATTTAAAGAAGATGTTTAAAGGTGTCCTGGATATATCTCTATCCAGCATTCATGAGCATCGTAAGATGAGTAACTTGTCTGGGAATTCCAGTTCAAGGAAGACTAAAAATGTTAAAAGATGTGAGAGAAAATGGAAGGGAAATTTAAAAAATGAATGTTTGGATGAATGCACTGAGCCATCTCTAAAGTAACTCCGTAAACCATAGGTCAATGAATTATTTATTAATTATGGAAAAAGGATTAGGGAATCAGAGAATCCATTTTCTGTTTTTCATTTTAGTGGTAATGATACTAATTATTAATAATAATGAACATAGGAAATATTTACAAAGAACTTACTGTGACCAGACCTCATGTACTGTACAGGAAGTAGCTCATGTAATCCTTTGAATTTAATAAGTACAGTTACTTTTCTCATTTCATATATGAACATTTGAAGCCACAAACACTCTAGTTTCCAATACATTTTTGTTACAAAAAGTAACAGAACTGTTATGTAAATGATTAAGGCAAACTAGAATCACTTTTTGTGTTGAAAACAATATTTTCCATGATTGAAAATGTCATGTTGGCCAAAGTAGCAACAAAATTATGAATGCAATTGAAATTAGTCTATCTGTAAAAAGACATGAATCCATAATAACACAGATACTCAAAAAATTACAACCTGAAAAATACCACTTGTTTTTATTGATATTCTTACCAGATCATTGAAAAATGTGAAAATCAATACTAGCCAAAACAGAAGGCATTTCCTTTGTTAGTTCTTTGCTTAAAAAATGTATGATAAACTCATAGGAAAATTGCAGTATTGAATTGAACTCTGCCATAGTCTTCATCTAGAACCAGCAACTATGGTTTGCTGCATCTACTTTCTACACACATACTCAACATTTAAGTTCTTGGCAGGTTGCTGATATTCTAATAATTTGCTTCAACTGTTTCTGCATGCATTAGTGAAGAGCAAGGACATTCTCTTCCATGGCTACAACAAAATACATTCAGATTTGACATTGTTGTGCTACTAGTAACTAATATAGAGGCCAGACATAAATTGTATCAATAATACCAATAATGTCTTTTACAGCATTTTCCACAAGAGAGCCTTCATATATTTTTAATCAATCATTTTATTTTTTAAGAGAGAGAGAGAGAGAGAGAGAGCCTATTTTGTTTATTCATCTGGACTTTCTTTCTCTGACACTTAGTGGTGCATGTGGTGCTGGGCTTCAAATCTGGTTCTTGAGCATGACGGGCAAGAGCTGCAGCTGCTGAGCCACTGCCCTGGCCCTAACCTATCACTTTTTCATTAATTTTATCTTGAAAAGTTCTTCATCTTTTCTTGCTCTTTCACATTTATAACTTCTAATGTGTTCACATTAGCTCAATTATAGAATGCTCCTCAATTCTGGGTCATTTTATACTGGAAGCATAGAGAAAGAGCACTCCACAAATGGAATATCAAGAGGTCTGAGCATGTGTGTCCCCTTTACCTTGCTGCTTCCAGACAAAAGAATTTTCCTCAAGAAAATCAGCTGAAGAGAAGGAAGAAAGAAGTCAGGCATTGTGCCAAATGCCTGTAATCACAGAGACTTAAGGAGACTGAGGAAGCAGGATTGCAAGTTCATAGTCAGCCTCAGAAACTTAGCGAGATGTTGTCCCAAAACAAAACTAAAAAGGGTTGGGGCTGTAGCTTAGTGGTAGAGCATCTCTGAGTTTAATTCCCAGTACCACAAGAGAGAAAAAAAGGAAGAAAGATGGAAAGTATGAAATAATGAAGAAAAGAAGACTCAAACATAAAAGTTCATCAACAAGGAAGAGGATACAACTTCAGTATTATGAAATATTTTGTTTGTCCATGATTTGAACAACTGGATCAAAAATACTTGAAAAATGTCAAGGATGGCATACAAGAAGTACCTGGGACTCAACGAATAATAGAAATGTAGCTGTTCGTTGAGGTGGGTGACAATGGAAGACTACAGGGGTTAAATAGTAGAGACACTGAGCCTTGGACAAACCCAGAATGTTGAATAAAAGAAGGCCCAGTAAGAACTATTTCCATCACACCTTGCATGGCAAGAATAATTTAAGGCTCCCTAATATTAATATGACTTCAAAAATATTATTGTCTGTTTTGATTAGATAGGTTAGCCCATTATTTGATATTATATTCCTAATTACAATTTCATGTATTTCTTTTAATATTTTAATGCCTCAAATAGATGTATTGCTTTTTTTTTCTTGCTCCATTCTATACCTTCTCTTTTTCTGTCTCTTTCTATCCTTGCATTTTCTGTTTTGTCTCTCTTCACCCTTCCATTTAAAAAAAATTCTCATCTTCCTTTTCATGGGCTGTATGGTTTAACCAGTACTTTTATTTTTTAATATTCAAGTTTTGAACCTCCTCCACAGGATTTCTCTCCTTTTCCATTTTTTGAAAAAAGGAATTGTAGAGAACATTTTCACTAGTTTTTAAAGGATTATTAATATATGACTTGCTGGTAAAGAAGTTGTAAGTACTAGTACTTATGTCTTCTCTTAAAGCTAGGTAACAGGACTAAACACACTGCCATGATCAATTTGATTGGGAGTTTTGACACTTAGATACATCCCCAACACAGGACACATAGTAAGCAGAAACCAGCTCACTGAAAAGATCCTTGTATAAAGTGGAAGAGATATGCATGCCCAAAGATGCACAAATATCAACACAGAAATGTGGGCAACATGAGAAAACAAGGCAAAAGGACTCTCCCAAAAGTTCATTACAATTTGATAGTGAATTCCACACTCACCAAAGTGGAGCAAGTGCTGGATGAAGAATTCAAGAAGTTAAGAGTGAAAATGATGGATGTACTAAAAGAGGATCTAAGGAATGAACCAAGGGAGAAATTGTAGGATATGAAAGAGCATTCCAATAAAGAGCCCGAGATTTTTAAAATCTGGTAAATATATAGAATGGAGTTTTAGTCCACTACAAAGGACAGAATTATAGCATCTGCAGGAAAATACATGGAACTGGAGATCAACTAAATGAGGGAGACACAGAAAGTGAAAGGTTGTCTATTTTCTTCCATAATGCAAAACTAGAGAGAAAAAATGGATAAAAGGAATCTCATGAAACTAGAAGGGAAACCAGTAAGATAAAGAAAGGGAGTCAGGAGGAGGGATGGGAAAGGGAAGACCCTGGAAATGGAAATGATCAAATTACATCAGGTATATGTAGGAACATGCCACAATGCACTGAACTATTCTGCAAGCTTTTCAAGCTTCAATAATTTTTTTAAATTAATAAATACAAAGAAGGCCATTGCTAAGCTCCTCCTAACAGAAGCTGTTCTGTTCTGCTACTTGGCAGCTATGATTCATCTTTGTTTTCCTAGGTGCAAAGTAAAAAGTATGCAAAGGTTCACTGGATATGGATTCCCAGGAAATCACTGGGGCAAAAGTGGGGAATTCCAGCACTAAGTGAGAATGTAGATAAAAATATTTTGGCCGATCAGAAGATAAGCTACCCCTCTTGAAATGCACCACATCTCTATCTAAAAGGTAAATATTATGAATGATGGGGGCTGGAGCAGTGGATCAGGGGTTATGGCACTTGCCTGGTATGCACGCGGATCTGGGTTCAAACCCCAGCACCATGTACATGATCAAGTGTCAGAGCAACGAAAGTCATGTGAGAAACTAAATAAAATTGATTCTCTCTCTCTCTTCCACTATCCCTCGGACTTTAAAAAAATATTATGAATGATAACTATACTCATCAATGAGTCAAAATTCAACATACTGATACAGATTAACTTGAACTCTTTCATTTAACAAACAGTTACTGAAAATCTGCAATAAAAGACTTTTTAAGGTACCATATTAATCAGCTTTTCATTACTGTGACAAAAATACCTGAGGAAACTTAAAAAGAAAGATTAATTTGAGATTGTGGTGTCAGAGGGTTTTGATTCAACATGGTCCTACTCCACTGCTCTGACCTAAGATTCTGTCTCCTGCAGTTTCTACCCCTCCCAATGGCCCCGCCTGAATATGAATTCTTCAATGGATTAATTCACTGGTGAAGGTAGCTCTCTCATGCTCCATCCCTTTTCAAAAGCCACACCTCTGAACATTCCTGCACTGTAGACCAAACCTTTAACATGCGAGCCAATAGATCCAAACCAAAACAGGTACTGAATGGAATTGTGTAAGCAAAGCATGGAGATTAAATTCTAATTGGAATTGATAAATAACAAACAAGTGAACCAAAACATACGCAGCAGGATTATGAAGAATAACTCAGGGTGAAAGGACAGTGTGAATGGGCAGGGAAAGTAACTATTTTATATGGGTGGTCAGGGAAGTTTTCCACTATAGATTTATTCATGATAGATTGACACTTGCTTCAGCAAGACCTGAATGTAGTGAAGCAAATTTGCACACAGAGGGAACAGGGAAAACAGGAGTGGTTAAGAAATATCAAGGACACTATGAATGAAGTGAGGGATACATTGGGAGTGATAGGAGATAATGTAATTCCACTAAATTAATAACTAATGAACAGCATCTCAAAGCATTTACAGAGAGAAAATGATGCAGAACATTATCAGAATCTGAGAGAATTTTTTAAATAATGTGAACGTTGGCAGACACATGTATATAAATTTAAAATGCCTTTACTTTTCCTCCACTTTTATTTTATATTATGATTATTTTATCTTTTGAAACGTGTAATGCGGAAAGACAGGTTACATAAGATGACTCAGTGAAGAAAAATATTAATTCATTTAGGATATTTTTCTTATGTGTATGTCATAATATATAGCAACAATAGGCTCACATATTTACATTTTAAATTGTATCACTTTTTCTCATATTAGAACCCTTAGGATAATAATCAACTAAATAAAAAATAACATTAGTTATGAATTTATATTTTAAAACCCCAGCTAGTTAAAGTTTTTTACTAAATAGTACCAACTTATGAGATTCCTCTAGACAATATTCCATTGTCACATGTATGTGCCTACATGAACAAGATGCTGGCACTTGTGTTCCTGGATTTTCTTGTATTTTAGTGGTGGCACATGACAGACAAGGTGCATGTAGACAAATTGAATAAATCAAGTTTCCATAATCATCATTTTAAAAAGCATAGCCTAAGTATTTCATATCTCCTTTCAACCAACCTCATTCAGGCATTACATTTCCAACATTTGCTGTCTTTTTCTTAAAAACAAAGGTTTGAAAAGTGAAGAGTGTCAGTTCTGGAATTGAAAGCTGAGTATGTGCCTTCTTAATATGTCTGTGGGTTCCTGGAGAACATAAAAGGAATGGAGCTAGGTTACCGTGCATTCTACAAGGTTAAGTTCACAGTCCTATAGAATATTTTGCCTTCTCCACAACCTTCTGGAATGCACTCTTCACCTCCTTGTTCCTCAGGCTGTAGACCACAGGGTTCAGCATGGGGATGACCATAGTATAGAACACAGATACAATTTTGTCTGTGTCCAAGGAGTGGCTGGAGCTGGGCTGCAAGTACATGAAGATAAGAGTCCCAAAGAAAATGGAGACTGCAGTGAAGTGAGAAATACAGGTGGACAAAGCCTTCTGGTACCCTGCACTTGAGCGCATATTCAGGATGGTGATGAAGATGAACATATAAGATACCAAGATAACACTGAGAGCAGAACAGATAACGAAGCTGTCTGCATAAACAAGAACCATCTCATAAACCTGCCTATGAGAGCAAGAGATAAACATGACTGCTGGAACATCACAGAAAAAGTGGTGAACCACATTGGACTTACAGAAGGAGAGACTGAACGTGTCCCCAGTATGGATGGAGGCATTCAGGAAACCTCCGAGGTAGCAGGCTGAGGTCAGACATGCACACACACTTGTTGTCATGGTGGTGGTGTAATGCAGGGGCTTACACACTGCTGCATAGCGGTCATAGGCCATCAAAGCCAAGAGGAAAGTTTCCCCAGTGGCAAAGGAGGCAAACAAGAACATCTGAGTAACACAGGCATTGTAAGAGATGACCACATTTCCTAGAAGGAGTCCAGCCACTACAGTGGGGTTCACAGCTGAAGAGTAACAGATGTCCACCAGAGACAGGTTGCCCAAGAAAAAGTACATGGGAGTGTGGAGATGGGAGTCCCAGAGAATCAACAGGATCATCCCCAGGTTTCCAGCCACATTGATGAGGTAGATGAGAGTGAACATTATAAAGAGGGGGGCTCTTAGTTCTTGGGTATCAGTTAGTCCTAGGAGGATGAACTCTGTCACTTCTGTCCTGTTCTCCATCAATGTTTGTGAATCAGGAGATACCCTGTATCCAAGAGAAATAAAGGAACAGAGCATAAATGAAGTAGAGATTTCAGTGAGCTTGGTGTGCTTTTATCCACAGACATTCTTTATCACAATATTTGTTTCACTGTTCTCCATAACTAAAGCATGAGACTTAGAAGAAAATTTATTAATTATATTCATAAATTACATTAAATAAATTATTTATCTATGGATCCTCAGGCTTTGAAGTAAGAATCACCAGAAAACATCTTCATTTTTAAAATCTATAAATTCAGAAACTGAAATTTTGAAAAGTTAACGAACTAACCAGAATGACAGTTCTGGAATTAATTAATTAACCATGTCTTCCTTTCCTTTCCTTGTAAATTCATAGACATCTGTATAGTTAATATGGTAGAAACTGCTCCAAACATGTTTACATCTATATTCCCTGATTTCTTGATAAGTTTATGAAGTTGAGTGGTTGTTACTTTAGACTGTGAGACTGCAGTGGTTGAGTAATATGCTCATGTGCACAGAAGTATTCATTGTTAAACCGAGTTTTAGTCCCTGACAGAATGGCTATCAATTTCAAAAGCATAAAATGAAGTTCTAATTTACTCAATGTTTGCATTGGTCTAAGTTTAGTTTTTTGCATTTCACAGTGAATTACCTGAGAGATGTATTGATATTATGTCCATTGAGATGACTGGGGTTGAAAAGTCATGAATAAACATCACAGTGTCAGGCACAGACCTGGGCTCTAGGCAGAGGCAAATGTCCCACATACATTTACAAGCTCAGAATCCCCAGTATTACTTTAACTTCCCTGAATCAGATTTTCTTTGCGTACAACAAATAAAATAAAATGAAAATTTAAAAAGCAGATGATTAGTCCTACTTCAAGATATTTTTGTGAGAGTACAGCAGCACACATGTTTGAGTTGGAAATGCTGGCTTCCTGTGGAAATGGTGGAGATGGAGATAAAGAACACTCGGCTGAAGGCAGTTTCACCTAGGGTACCCAGAAGGGAGTCCAAAGAGGCCAAGAAATGACAGACCAAGCAACAGTCACAGCAGAGATGAGTGGGCAAATGGGCCACCAAGGAGGCTCATCTTTCTGACCCTCTCTGGGGATGGACTTCTAAGTGGAAAAGAAGAAACATGGAAAATTCCAGTCTCAGCTTACAGATACACATCATTAATAGAAACCTGATGAAGATATTTACTCCTATTGTAGAACACCTGCAAATATCAGATATGGTTTAACTTCAAATTAAGAAATTTGCATTCAGCCTGTGCCCTAGAACCCCACCATAGTCCATCAAAGAAACCTCTGTACTTGGATCCAGACCTCAGGTCCCTGGACTTCAGGCACACTCAGGCACCCGAGCCTAGGAGCTCATCCAGAACTGACCCAGGCAGCCTTTGCCTGCAGATCCAGGCTTCGGGTCTGGGGCATTCAGGCACCCGTAGGGCACCCATGCCTAAGACAATCCCCTACCTCCAGTCCAGTACTGCCTAGCTGCCATGTGTGTAGCCACCCAGATACAGGTCATTTCCACCAGGTTCAGATATATTGGCCCCACACCCACTGCAAAGTATCCCAGGTCTTCTTATGGTATGTAGGAGGCCCATTCTGGGCTGCCACCAGAACTGAGGACCCAGCAACATATCCTGGCTGCTGCACTTATACTATACAGTGAGCTGCCATGAACCCTCAACAGATTCCAGATCAATGCTCTGGGGCCTAATTCTATAAGTTTAAGCAAAATGAGGTTCCAGGCAGAATCAGCTTTCTGGAAGAAGGTGGTCATCAGAGTAGTGGTATCAGACCCAACTATTTACCCTGCAAGTAAGACGCACCTGCAGACCTGTCTACATTCACCACAGGGAAATTCAATTCAGTGATTCAGAAGATTATCAAAAATGAGGAATCAAAATAGAAAAGGCTCATCTCAAGCCCACGACACCCCAAACAATGAATATGCAGAGAGGGTGTGGGATAAAAACCTAGAACAAATTATCAACAAACTAATTGTGAAAATGAAGAAGGAACAATGAACTAAAAGAAGATTTAATGAAGGGACTAAGTAAAAATGTTCAAGAGATGAAAAAGTTTACTATCAAAGAAATAGACATACTGCAAAAGGAAGTAACAGAGCTAAAATCTTCAGCCAATCACATCAGAACACTGATGGAAGAATGTAAAAATAGATGATACTCTATAGAAAACAGAATCTCAGCTTTGGAAGAAAGAACTTCCAAAAATGAAGAATTGAAGATAGGCTGAATAAGCATGAGTGCAAAGATGATTCAAAAGAAAAGAAAAGAAAAAAACCTCACAGAACATGAGAAGAATTTTCAAAATGTCTGGGATGAAATAAGAAGAGACCGTCTAAGAATAATTGGGATACAAGAAGAACTCAAAAAGCAAATGAAAGGTATAAAAAACATTCTCAACGAAATGAAGAAAAATTTTCCTACATCAAAATAGAGTCAGAAATGCTTATCAAGGATGCATGCAAGATACCCTATAGGCCTAATCAAATGAGAAGACACCAATACATTCAAAATGTATCACAAGGAAGTCAAGGAAAGAATATTAAAATCAGCAAGAGAAAGGACAAATCACATTCAGAGGCAAACCAATAAGGATCACACCTGAATTTCTAGCTCAGAGTCTAGAAGCAAGAATTGTAACAGAAACACACATATACATGAAGATTGAATAATACCCTATTAAATAAAGAATGGTTCCAAGAAGACATAAGAGCAGAAATCAAGAAATTTTTGGAATAGAATTAGAATGAAGACACAATATATTGAAACCTCTGGGACAGCATAAAAGCATTCTTAAGGGGAAAATTTATAGCACTGATTGCCTACATTGAAAAGAGATTCTGAAAAAATAAGCTTATGCCTGACTCCAAATCCCTGCAAAAGGAAAAAAACAATTTAAGCCCACAGCCGGCAGAAGACATGAAATAATCAAGATCAGAGCTGAAATCAATGAAATTGAAAAAAAAAAACAACAAGAAAAAGAATCAATGAAACAAAGAGCTAGTTCTTGAAAAACTAAATAAAATTGACTGACCCCCTAGTCAATCTCACTAAAGAAGGAGGAAAATGAAGCAAATCAAAAAAAATCACAATGAAAATGGAGTAATCACCACTGACCCCACTGAAATCCAACAGATTATCAGAACATATTTTGAAAAACTATACTTCTCTAAATTAGACAATTTGGGAGACATGGACCAATTTCTCGACACATGCAACACCCCCAAATTGATGCAGGATGATATTGAAATCCTAAATAGCCCAATAATAGGCATTGAAATCCACATAGCAATAAAAAGCCTTCCAAAGAAGAAAAGCCCACAATAAGATGGATTCCCCACTGAGTTTTACCACACCTAAAAGGAGGAGCTAAGATCTCTCCTTATTATTCCAATAAATTGAAAAAGAGGGAACTCTCCCAAATAATTTTTATGAGGCAACCATAACTCTGATACCAAAACCTAACAAAGATGCATCAAAAAAAGAAAACTATACACCAATATCCCTGATGAACATCAATGCAAAAAATCCCTAATAAAGTTATTCCAAATCACATTCAAAAACACATCAAAAGGACAATTCATCATGATCATGTGGGCTTCATTTCAGGTACACAAGGCTGGTTCAACATACACAAATTAATAAATGTTATTCAACACTTAGAATTAAGGACAAAACACATACGATCATCTCAATTGATGCAGAAAAGGCCTTTGATAAAATCAAATACCCATTTATGCTAAAACTCCAGAGGAAAAAGAGATCAAAGATCTTATCTTTGTAAAGGGATACAGGCCAAACAATCAACTAGTATACTACCAAATGCAGAAAAGCTGAAAGCATTTCCACTAAAGTCAGGAAAAAGACAAGTCTGCCTGATCTCATCACTTTTATTCAATAAAGTCCTCCAAACTCTAGCTGGAGTAATCAGGCAAGAGAAGGAAATAGGAATAAGATAATAAGGAAATAGGGATAAGAATAGGAAAAGAGAAAGTTAAACTACCACTTCTTGCTGATGACATGATCCTATATTTGGAAGATCCACGTATCTCCACCAGAAAATTGCTTGAGCTTATAAACAGATTTGGCAAAGTCACAGGCTCCAAGATCAAAACTCATAAATCAATAGCTTTCCTATATGCTAACAATCATAAGGCAGAAGAAGAAATCAGAAAACTGATCCCATTCATAATATGCTCAAAAAAATTAAATACTTGGGAATTAATCTAACAAGGGAAGTAAAAGACCTCTACAATGAAATTATTGAACAATGGAGATAGAAACTGAAGAAAACCTGAGAAGATAGAAAGAAGTTCCATGTACTAGGTTAGGAAGAATTAATATAATTAGAATGGCCATTCTGCCAGAAGCACTTTACAGATTCAATGCAAACCCCATCAAGATACTAATGTTGGAGGTGGCAGAAAATGGCAGATAGCAAAGACGTCACACCCCAGCACTCTCTTTACTTGAAAGGAAGAAACATTGTGAAAGCTACCTGCTTGCAAGGTGTGTGTATTGGAAAGATTTGCTGAACACAGCATGGATCATTGGGAGATCAATGACTCAGAGACTTGTGTGTAGCAAGTGGAAGAGAGGAACTAATTCAGATTCAGTCAGTCAACAGGGACTGTCCTCGCCCCTCAATGAATAGAGCAGTGGGCCAGATGCTGATGGACTCAGTCCGATCCCTTCAACCACGAAGAGACTGACTGTATCTAGAAAAGCAAGATCTTAAAGAAGATACCTCTGGCATCTCTGCTGTGGAGGAGGAGGCAGAATCCCCCTCTCATCTCCAAAGAGGTTAGACTGTAGTGATTTCAGAGAAACAGGCAGGGAAACAGAGCACACACAACTTTCCTATTCTCCAGCACTAGCCAAACCCTATTCTTCAATGCTCACTTATCTCCAATATAATTCCTCCAGTATTTCCCTCTGTCCTCAGTCTCTCTCCTATATTTTTAAATTTTGTTTGCTTTTTGCTTTTGATTTTTTTAATATTTGGTAATCAGAATATTCTCAGAGTGTATCTATACTTTCTCTGCTCTGGCTTCATAATCACAAGACTTTCTACCTTCCTACCTCAGTTCTTTACTCTCAGATGTTTGTAAGCTTAATGTCAATTTGTTGTATCTGGAGATAATTGCTAATCACATCTTTCCTTCTATAGTGCATCAACTACAAAAGTGATAACTAGTAGTACACTGACTACAAATGGAACCAATTAACCAGTTTAGCATTGTTTATTGTATGATAACAGACCATATTGTCTATTCATCCTTATTGAGGCCTTATTGGAAAGCCAATGTGAATGCCAAAATTGATAATGCTTAGTTGCTTTTAATTCAGATATAGATTGATGATTAATAGTGTTGTAACCGAAGTTACTAATCCTACCATTCCACTCACAGGTGATAGTTAACATGGTAACAATTTCAGAAGGAACAACGTAACTAGGTTAATGCTGTTTATTATAGCCATTAGCTGCTCATAGTGTCTCTTTTGCCTTATCTTGTGAGGTATTAGAAATCTCAAAGGCAAAAAATTAAGCATAGATTGGGGAGCCTGCTGTTAATCTCAACTTCCTTGAAAATGCCCAGACCAAATAACCAAAGAGACAAACACCACACAATTAATCAACACTCCCAAGTTAAATAACTAAACTTCACAGGCCCCACTCCCTGGGCCCAAAAATGAAGAAAAAAAGAGGCAATTATCCTCCGCAAACCCATAACTCCCAAACCAACGTATCCATGAATAAAGCCCTGGATGAAAACCTAGAAAAAGTATCACTAATATGAATACCATAAAAATCAAAGAATTAAAAGAAGACTTAGGAAGGAAATAAGAGCAACTTCAGGAGGTTAGAGGTCACTTTGATAAAAAAAAACTTGACATTCTGAAAAGAGATATAGCAGAGCTCATACAATTGAAAAACATGTCAAGCAAATTAAAAGTTCAATAGAAGATTTTAATTACAGAGTAAATTCAGCAGAAAATAGAACTTCAGCTCTCAAAGAATGAACATCAGATAATGAAAAAAGGATGAGTAATCTTCAATGCAAGGAGAATAGACAAGAACAAAAACTTACTGAGCATGATCATGAATTCCAAGAAGTATGGATGAAAACAGAAAAAAAAACCCTGAGAATAATTGGGATAGGGGAGAACATAGAACAATAAATGAACTGCATAAAAAACCTTCTTTATGATATAGCCAAAGAAAATTTCCCCCATATCCAAATTGTTCCAGTAATTCAAATTCAAGAGGCCAATTGGATACCAAATAGACCTAACTAAATGAGAATCTCATCAAGACTCATCATATACAAAATGAGTAACAGAAAAATCAAGGAATGAATTTTAAAAGCAGTAAGTAGAGAAACAGCAAATCACTCAGAGGCAGACCAATAAGGATTACTTTGGATTTTTCAGCTCAGACTATATAGGCCAGGAGAGAATGAAATGGTATTTTTTAAATATTGAAAAAAATAATTTTCAGCGAAAAACACTACATACTGCAAAACTCAGCTTTAAATATGGTGGGGAAATAAAATTCTTCTATGATAAGAAGAAACTAGCTATACAGAGAATACTTAAAGACAAACTTCAAAACAAACTCCACAATATGCTGCTTACAGGACACATAACTCACAGCCAAAAAAAGACACAGATTGAAGGTGAAAGTTTGGCAAAAAAAAAAAAACAAAAAACAAAAAACAAAAAAACTACCATGCATATGGCCCATGAAAGCAAGGCAGTCTTGCAATCCTTATATTCAATAAATTTAATTTTGCCCAAAAATTACTCTGAAGGAATAAAGATGACTATATCATGAAGATATAACAATAGTTAACATATGCCCACAATTACAATGCTTCTAAATATGTGGGGAAAGTACTCGAGGACATTAAACCACTTATTGACTTCTACACAATAATACT
The DNA here is from genome assembly GCA_004027875.1 of Aplodontia rufa. Lineage (NCBI taxonomy): Eukaryota > Metazoa > Chordata > Mammalia > Rodentia > Aplodontiidae > Aplodontia > Aplodontia rufa. Next base: position 7,389 of record PVKS010027147.1, on the reverse strand, counting down.
GAGGAAATTTAATACATCATTATCAACAATAGATAAAGCAAAAAATCAATAAAAATATCTCTAACCTAAACAATTCTATTAGCCATTTGTATTTAACAGAAATTTACAGAGTATTCCATCCCAAATCAGCTGAGTTTACCTTCTTCTCAGCAGCTCATGGGTCCTTAACACAGGACATTGAAAATCTAAATAAACCAATATCAGGTAGAAAAATTGAGATAGCAGTACCAATCAAAGGACTTCCAAAAAAGAAAAGCCCAGGACCTGATGGGTTTTCAGGAGAGTTCTATTAGACATTTACAGAAGAATTAACACCTCTCCTTAGTAAGGGATTCCATGAAATTGAAAGGGATAGAACCCTCCCAAATAGTTTTTATGAGGCAAACCTACACTGATACCAAAACCCGAAAAAGACAAATCAAGAAAAGAAAGCTACAGACCAATTTCCTTGAACATAGATGCAAAAACCTTAATAAAATTCTTGCAAACCACATCCAAAACACATCAAAAAAGATAATACATCACGACAAAGTAAGCTTCATTCCAGGAACGCAAAGGTGGTTTAATATATGCAAAACAATAAAGGTGATTTGCCACTTAAACAGAATTAATGACAAATGTTTTCTCTCATATGTGGAAGCTAGTGTAAAAACTACGACAGGATGAAAGTTAGCTAAATTTAAGTAATAAAATCACCATAGTTGAAATTTCACATAAGCTTGGGGAACCATAACTATGAAGGTGCAGGGAGAAGGGAGGGAGCAAGGAAGGGAGGGAGGGATAAGGGGGGTTATCAATGCAACTGGGAACACTCAATTCTCATGAGAAGCCTAACTAGACACAGGCAGGCAGAGAAACTCAGAAATTTCAAAAACTAATATACATGTATATGCTTATTTCTAACTATAACATGCAGATATTGTAGAGGAGACATGAGAGCAGGGAGTGGATGAAGTGGGGAGATCCTGTACTGGATCAACCTTAACTTACTATGTCAATATCCATGTATGCATGAATATGTAACAACAATTCCCTCAAATATGTAAGACTATGTTAAACAAGTAAAAAAAAAGATACCTATGTCATTATCTTATAGATATTGAAAAAGCAATTTTCAATTTCATTTGGAAAAACAAGAGACCCAGAACAGCCAAAATATTAATAAACAAAAAAGATGAAACAGTTGAGTTTCGCAAAACCAGATCTAAAATTATACTATAGAACAGCCTATTCAACAAATAGTGCGGGACAAACTGGACAGCCATGTGAAGGAAGATAAATTAGATCCTTAACTCTCAACTTGTACAAAAACCAAATTAAAATGGATTAGGAATTAGGAATTAGGAATTAAACCAGCTACCATACAACTACTAGAAGAAAATTAGGAGCAACACTCCAGCATATGGAAGTTAGGAGTGACTCTCTCAACAAGAATCCCAAAGCAAAAGAAAGTCAAGAATTAATGATTGGGATGCCACTAAATTAAAATGTTTTTGCTCAGTCAAGGAATTGGACAAAACTGTCAAGTGAAAACCAACAGAATCAGAGATAACCAATGCCTGTGATTCCTCTGAATGTGATAGAGATGCAGATAGTTTTGGCTGATCTGAAAGTTCACAGCCTTGGCTCACTCCAAAATATCAAGATGGCAAGAACTGTCATTTGCAACCTCACCCTGGGAAATCTCCATGGATGGTGTTTGCTAATATTCAAGCTGTCAAAAGCAGATCAGCAGATTGTTTCTGATTTCAAATCAAGAGACTTTTTATCTTACTTTTGGACTCTAAAGAAAAAGACCTTATACTCTGAAGGTGGTCACATGAAACCATGAGAAGAATCTTTCTGTCGCTTTAACCCTGAGTCCCCTCTTCCTTTCTCAGTCAGAAGCCTGAAGAGAAAGGAAAGGTATAATGGTATTCACATTGAACTGCTCCAAGAATAAATTAATGTTAAAATCTACTACTATTATTATAACTACATGCTAAATTTTTCATTTTAAATCACATAAAGCAGATTTTTCAATTTGAACTTCTCTCATTTAGAAGAAACTGTCTTATTAAATAGTTCTGTATAAATTTAAGTATTTATAAATAATTCTGTAAATTGTAATTAAAAGAAAGATCTCAGATAACTTTTGAATCGTAATTTTTCCTTAATACTAGTATTGTGTGAATATTTTACAATCAGGTCATGATCAATAATTTTGACTATACTATATGAATTAGTAAGTATGAATCTTTTGTACTTTGTTTAAAGTTTGTAAAATTATCATCACAAAGATTGATATGTTTTATTTTTCAAATAAATATTTACTGTAGTCAGACATGACAAATGTTGGGTGTATTTCTCCTAATCAGTAAAGTGATGAAAAAGTCCCGCCTACCCCCAAGAAAACCAGTGTTCTGGAAATCCCATGTTTTTGTGTCTGTTTTTGTTTGTCTGTTTGTTTGTTTTTGGTACCAGATATTGAATCCAGAAGAGCTTAAGCCCTGAACCACATACCCAGACCCCCCCCTTTTTTTTTTTGAGACAGAGTCTCACTAAATTGTTTAGAGCTTTGCTAAGTTACTTTGACATATTATGACATATGATCCTCCTGCCTCAGCCTCCAAAGATGCTGGGATGATAGGCGTGCGCCACTGTGTCTGATTTGCAATGATTTTTACTAACTAATTTTGGTCTATGTGAATATTATCTGATTATTTTATGCATTTTTTAAAGAGAAGGAGACCACTTCATGAGTCATTTGATGTTGATGAGTATTCTCTGGTAAAACTGAAAAACTCTTGATCAAGACTTTTAATGATGGGAAAATCAGAACATTCACAAGAATTAAAAGTTTTGGGGCTGGAATGGTGGCTCAACAGTTGGAGTACTTAACTGGCATGCAAAAGGACCAGGGTTCAAACCCTAACTCCACATAGAAAATTAAATGTCAGAGAAATGAAGGCCAGATGAAGAAATAAAGAAAATTGATTCTGAAAAAAAATCATCGTGAGACAATACACTTACGTAAATGGGTGAAATGTGATGTGTTTAGCAGAGCTGGGGGAGTGCTAGCTGTACTATCATTGTGAAGAAGGAATGATGGCCTGTATGTAGATTGAGAAAGGCGGTGGAAACATGTGGGCCTTCAGCTGTGGATGTGCTCTGAAGTCTCAAAAGTCACTCCTCAGTTTGAAACCTCACTCTTCAATTTTCACACACCAGGTACACTGAGACTTTGGGCATCATCCAATAATTGGGATTCCCTTGAGAGTCTGCCTATCTCATTGGCTCTTCTGTTGGTTCCAAAAGTGATGTTTTTGCTTAACTTTTGCCTTGAAATCTATGCTCCAGTCTGAGTCTAGTCTCTCTTTTCTCACTGATGTCATGTTATAGCTGAATCTCACATTTTGAGAGTCAAATGTTCACAGTTCATGGGTTCCTTTAGCCCGAAGTTCTGTTTTGATGGAAAATCTATCTTAAACTTTTTATTTGAATAAGAACAATTCTTTTAAATCTTTTTATTTGAATTTGAAGCCTTTTTCTAGAAACATCTCTGTTCTCTAACTACTGTATCCTACTATTCTTCTCCTCCACTCACAACCACAATAGAGAAGCTTAGATCATAATGACCACTTCTAGTATGTGCTTAGTTCTACAACATATGATAAGGTTTTTTGTATATCTATTATATATATATGAATAAAAAGTAGGTATTTTCATTTTTTATTTGCCATGAAGGCAACTGATTATTTGTGAAGTTAAGTGATGTTCTATAGTTCCAAAGCTATTATGAAGAAGATTCAAGATTTGACATCTAAATCCAGTTCCCTTTCTCATGAAAAGTCCTTGCTTTTACCCACATCACTGTCTACTTGTGTAGATATGCTGATAATATTAAAGATCAGATTTTGGGGTTTGGGGAAATGCTAAAATAAAGTTCTAACCTTGCTAAAATCTTATAGGCTTTATCTTGGATGTGTTCCTTGACCATGCTGGCAGCATCCTCTTAATGTTCATTTCAGAAAAAGTCCTGGACCACTAACAAATATTAGCATCAAAGATCAAAGATGTCCATTTAATTTAAAGGAAGGTCATTTTACTCATTGATTGCCTTCAATGAGAGACCAATACATGGTGAACAAATTAAAATGACCACCTAATCAAGCAGAGCCTCATCAATGTAATTTATTGTTACTATTTTAACAGATACCATGATCATTTTTCAAAAATGTCATTAAATTCTCTATAATTGAATGTTAATATTTACAACAGTTTGACCTCAGTGCTTTAGAAAAATGTTCAAAACTTTATTTCTGTGCTCAAAAAACTCAGAGTATTTGTATTAGTACTACTTTGGCATGAATTACAGTTTTCATGGAGTGCATATTGAATACAGAGGCTTACCTTGCTCCTTGAACAAAGGTGACAGTCAATTCTAAAGAGAGTGTTTGAAATCAGAAATTCTTCCTTTGGATAATGCATTCATAGTGTTAGATAAGTTCTCTTGCAAATAATAATCAAAAGGGTCTGAAGTCTCTAAGACAGTGAAAAATAGAGGAAAAGACATAAGTATTACTTCAGACCAATGATCTACCACACCTTCATTTTGTGTTGTTAGAAGACTCACTTGATTCCTCCTTGATGGTAAAACAAAGATCATAACATGTCCTCTCCCTCCCTAATCCACTGAGTTGTGTTTGTAAGTGGCAAACAAAAGAAAAATGCACACAAAAACTTCCTAACAGGTTATTATTCTGAGGTCATTTAATTTTATTTTCGATGGCATCCTTGACCATGGCTGTAGATTCCTATGAAATCTTAAGGTCAAATAAAGGCCTGCATGCACTAACAAATATTCACTTTTAGATGAATAAATGACAACCAAAGTTCACCAGTGTGCAGTCTGATCCTTTTAAAATGAAATCTCCAGGGTTCATGTTGGACTTCAGAACCAGAGGGGAATTACAGACAATGGGCTCTGTGGGGTTGTTCCCCAGGAGGAATCTGTGGCTCTTCATCCCACTTTCCTCAGGTTGAAGCAATTAAGTTTCCTATTAGGTCTCAGTTTGATATTATGAGTGTACTCATATAAATAAATAAATATATATATGTATATATATATACATATCAATATTTTTATTGTTTATGCTTTATTTCTTCAATTCTAATTAATGTACAATTTACAAACAATAATGCATACAGTTTTTAATATACAGTTTTTGAATTGATAAAACACATATCCATGTTGCCACTCCCCTGATCACCTGTTTTAAATTTTTCTGAAAATTTTTGTGGTCAAGCTCATTTCCCACTCAGAGCACTTGGCAAACACTAAGTTCTTTTCTATATAATGTTGGTCTTGCAATAATTTCCTTAACTAGTACCCTAGAATACGTAGTCTTTGATTCTGTCATTTCAAACTTAGAAATATGTATCTGAGATCCATTTGCACCATTACCTGTATCAGTAGTGATATATTTTTACTGTGAAGTTATGCTCCATTATATGCACTTTACACATTATTTTCTTCCATTCCTCAGTTAATGAACTTTAGTGTGCTTTCCACTGTTTACTGATTACAAAGAAAGCTGACCTAGCTGTGTACTTCCCTAAATAATTTTTGTGGGCATATGTAATACTAGGAAACACTTTCTAATCAATTCTGTGAAACCAGCATAGCCTGATACCAAAGATAGACAAAAACATCCAAAAAAGAAAACCAGAGACTAATATCCCAGTCAAGTACTCTGTGAAAGAACATTAATAAAAAACTAACAAATAAAATCTCAAACATGTTGACATAATTATAAACCATTATCATGTAGGACTTATTTCAAGTTGGGAAATGTGTTTTGATATATGAAAATCAATAAAAAATTAAAAAGTAAAAAAAAATCAATCAGTGTAATAAGCCCAATTACTAGAATGCAGAGTAAAAAATCAGAGGATCATATTAATCCAGGGTAAGTATTTACCAAAGTTTTATTTTTTTTCATGGTAAAAACCTCAGAAACTCAGATATAGAAGTGAACTTCCACAGCTATAAACATTTATAAAAACCTACAGCCAATGTTATACTCAAAAGTTAATGTCTTTGACTTTTGGAGGAGGAAGATGGTGGTTATCCCAGCGACACTACCCCGTGAAGCTCCCGAGAGTCAACGCAGGCTGCGCTGTCGGCACATAGATTCCCACGGTAGGACGATTTTCCCAGAACGGGCAGGCATTGCCTCCTGCTAGTTCTTTGACCCCAAAGGAAAAGTGAAGAGCATTAACCAAAAAAAAAAAACAAAAACAAAAACAAAAACAAAACGAGGAATCTGCTGCCAAACGCGGGGCCACCCCCACACCCGGTGGGAGTGGAACTTCCTCACGGGGGTCCAAGCTACCCTGATCAGATCCCCTAATCTGACCTCCAACTCCCTAATTGGACCGCTCTTCATATATATGAACTCGGATTTAAGTCCAGATATTTTTCTGCTCAATAGCTAATTTACACCGGGTCCTGCGAGCTGCAGCAGCAGCGGCGCGCTTGCCGGGGGGGCAGGGCGACCTGCCCAGCGAAACACGCTGTCGGCCTCTCTGCGCCGTGCCAGGCAAAGGTTTGCAACCTGAAACGGAGGAAGGGTCTGAATTTCATGACCAAGCACCACTGCGAACTGACTGCTCATTGCTTTGCCTAGTCTTGCAGAAAGCGCTAGGGAGAGATTGCTACCAAACTAGTCGGCGGCCCGTCGCCATTGTGACATGTCCCTGAGGGCGGGGCAAGTCTTCCACCCCTAGCCCCTGCGTGTAAACGGCTGCAAGAAGCTTTGAATATATGGGGCAGCCTGGGTTTCAATTAAGCCTCTGAGCTCCTCACATAACCAAGGCTGTGGAGTCTTGGGCACCTCAAGCAGGTCCCCTTCTGGTACTTGTAACAGAGAATCACAAAACTCTAGAAAGACGTGGCCCTTTCCCTGAGGTCCTTAGCCAACAGCACTAAACAGCTCCTGAGCCCTCTGGGGATCACAAGACACGCAGAGTGGGCCACCATTAATCCTGAGGAAGCGAGACTCAGGCTAGCCACTCTGCTTGGATCAATCAGAGTCCCACGGCCTCTGTAAAAGGAGCAACTCGACTACCTACAATTTCTGAGTCCCAGACCCAAGAAATATCTGGAGTGTAGATTGGCTGGAAACAACCAACTCAGGCTTCTGCCCAGGGGTAGTCAAATACCCCTTTACTACGGAAAATTTCAGAGGAGATCCTCTAAGAAAATCCAGGCCACCGGACTCAACCAATCCGCTTCTCCTCAAACAAGCTCAACTCCGAAAAATTCCCAGCCTGATCCCGGGTCTCATTACACCACCAAATGATACATACCTCTGGATCTAAGGGTCAGAAATTCTCAGAACTGTA